>PVHY01008837.1:0-59484 GCA_004024945.1 Uropsilus gracilis | reverse complement strand
GTGGGTGGGGTGGGGGAATAGAGGCACAGGAGAGGACAGGTGTGTCCACTAGTCTTTGAGTGTCTGAAGTTGCAGGCCTAAAGGTTTTTCAGGGTGAAAAGCCTTACTCCTCACAAAGAAACCTGTGGAGGGATGGAGGGTGTAGCAGGAAGACTGAAGTTAGTCCAAGGGGCTTGCAGGGTCTTAGGTGAGAAATGGCTGAAGCAGAACCAAAGCCGCCTGCTCTGGAAAAAGCTGGGTGTATCAGAGAAGCTGGCTGAAAGGAGATGAGTTTGGTTCAGGGGCATGACCTGGAGAGACCTTTAGAACTGACAAGTTTTCTGTATCATTGGAAACTCTCCTCCAGTAATCTGGGAAAAGCTTGATCAGTGGCGGAAATGAGAGAGTTGGGAGCCACCGGATTAGGTAAAAGTTGGGGGGGATGCAGCATGGGAAGAGGATGGATTGCTGGGGGGGCGGCTACATTCAGAGGCCAGGCTGACGCAGAGATGCTGGTAGAGTGTCAGTGATGAGTGTCAGAGCGGGCCTGCCCGAAAAGAGGCCTGCCTGAAGGATTAGTGGTCTCCACTGACTGGCATATTTATTAGTTAAAGAAGAAGAATGGAAACAAGGTCTGGAGCTTTTTCATATTTATTAGAGAGCAAGATTGATCTCATACTCTGGCCAAGGTGAATATTATTCAATAAGAGAGAGTGAAGCTATGCCTTGCCGCCCACGCTACTCAGAAACAACGCCTCTAATTATTCCCTTGCTGATGAGACGACACTGCTGGCATGTGAGATTAATTCGGAAGCCAAGAGCCCGTTTGCTGGTGAATAAGCTGCTCCAGCAGCAGCTGTCTGAGCCCTCGTCATAAGCTTTCACGCTCACTTTCCAAGGAACAATTCGAGCGGGTGGTGGCAGGCCCCCCGTTGCCCCGCCCATTGAGCCGGACTGCCCTTCGATTTTATTTTTCTTCTCTTTTTTTTCCTTCTTCTCACCAAGCAAAACCTATACAGTTGCTATTTTAAATCCAGGCCTTGACATTTTAAGTGGGTACTTGCATAGATTTGCACAGGTGTGATTGCAGACCCAGAAATCGCAAGCTTTTTGTCTCCTGGGACAAGTGTAAAACGGCCCTCCGCTACCCAGGTGAAGTGGTAGATCCGGCACCCACGGCAGACCCTTTGTGTGGCGGTGGTGATGATAAGCACCTGCCTGTCGCTCACCACCTGTCAGGGTTTATGAGCCCTCCTGCCAAGCCAGCGATGCAATCTGGCTGCTGCTGCAGCCCCTGCCACCCTTCTGCCCGCTGAGAGGCTGCAGGGAAGGCAAAGACCCACACGCCTGCCCTCTGGTGGACAGAATTCATAATGACAGCCCGCCAGACCTACCTGCGTCCGGCTCTAGTGGAGCCACCTGCTGCACTGGCCAGTCTCCCCGCCCTCACGGCCCTGTCCTGGTCCTCATACCGGCTGTGTGAAGCCCAGGACCGCTTGTTTTGCTGTAGAAAGGGCCTACCTCAGACACACATACTGCAAGTCCTGTCATCGTCCCCACTCTTTCCGTGCCGTGATGGATACACCGTGTCTGTGTACATGAGAACTCTGAGCAGGTACTCGGTTATGTTCAAGGTTAGCAGTAATTTTCATTTGATGCCTATAATACATTCATTTTCTGCTTCAGTTTTTCATGGTGAGATACAAGCTTTTATTAAAAAAAAAAAAAAAAAAAAAGAAAAGAAAATGCCCCATCTAGCCACAGACATGCCCCTTTGCGTGTGGGTTTAAAATAAGTGACCACTTTGCTTCTCTATCCCCCTCATTGGTCAGGGGTGAAAGTGGAAAGGATAGGTCAGTGGATCACTTGGACTCTCTTCTGTTTTGACACCTAAGAGGGCACTGCACACCCAGCAGGCAGTGCATACATATCACTGCTGAAGGGAGGTGGCCAGAGCTGGACGGCAAGCTCAGAAATGACCGTCTGAAGCCTTGCCTCCCCTTTGCGCCACCCATGGACAAGGCCGTGCAGACTCTGCTGCAGGCTGTTCCCACCAGGCTTTTTCTTTCTCTGGGACAGAAGAGGCCTAAAACTGTGTAGACATACAGTCACTATGTGTGAATTGTGATAGCCACCCCCGAAAACCTGGCCAAGAGAAGTGCATGCTGGCTTCAGTTCTGCCACCTGATAGCTCTGTGTCTTTGACAAGGCCATTTTTCCACTTCTGTGAGATGAGGGGAGCTGCACTGAATGCTCTCTGAGGTCACCCTCTTACAGAGATCAAAGTTAGGACTCTTGGAAATAATAAAAATGATTCCCTCAAGAAGGGAAAGTTCCAGAAGCCCCCACAGCTACTCCCATGGTGGTGATGAGGTGACAGGACCCCAGAAGGAAATACACTGGGAGAAGCAATGGTTAGGCAGTGAGAATGGTTTGATGTCAGTGAGCTCCACAAGCAAAGGATTCTGAAGCAATTTAACGGCACAACAGGTAGTCGTAAATTTACTTTGACTGATTCCCTTTCAGTTGGGAAGGTTAGACCTGGCTGAAGAGCCTAACTGAGGTTCATTGTCCTAGCTCCCACAGGTACTTCCTCTCTCTCCTTTACCACATAGGTTGCCAGAAACCTTGCCCCGATTCTCAGTTTTCTGGCATACTTTTACACTTTGGATTCTCGTAGATGCAATTCTACCTTTAAATTTGAGTTCTCGTTTAGGGCCTGGTGCAGGGTGGGTGGGGAATGCCTGGGATTGTTCATGACTGCATCCCTCTTACTTCATTCAGAGGCGTACAAGGCATTTCTTTTTTCTCTTTATTTTCCTATCTACATAAACATGAAAAGCAAACAGACACTGGGCTGAGGGGTGGGACAGTGCAGAGCCCAGGGCTTCTCTGCCCTGCCATGCTCTGCTTCTCATACTTCCCAAAGCCCTAGGATGGCTTCCTTCCAGCAGTGCTGTGGCCCCAGACTGAATGGAGCTTCTTTCCTATTCTGAAGTCCTCTTCCCGCAGAAGCTGACAGACTGAGTCCTGTAACTCTCCTCAGGAAAGGGGGTCTGGTGGCAAGGATGGGCCATGAGCCCAGTCACACAGTGTACGCTCTCTACATCTTCAGCAGGACCTGCCATGCTGTTCAGACATGCAGTTCCCCCATATCCTGCCTCTGAAGATGATCTTACATCTAACAGTAGAGTCACAAGTAGGAACTATGTTTTCATCATGGCTCTTCTTGTCAGAAACTTCTGGCGTACAGTCTCCCTTCATCTCCTCAGGTTCCACATCCAGCCACTTTGTAGCCAGAGACCCACTCTGTAGCCCCCAAACCACCCAAATCCTGAAATTGTGACAAACGGAGTTTGGTTTTTTTCATGCGACATCATTTCTAAAAAGATTTTGTGCTCGTTTTCCCCTCCCAGGCTTTCACCACCTTCCTATGTCTGTACGGCATGGTTTGGTATGCAGAACACTACGGTCACCGAGAAAAGGTACAGTCGGGGAGCAGAGCTGGTCCTTGTCCACAACAGTCATGTCCTGTGTGGAGTCTTCGCCCACAGAATGTACAGTGTCCAAGGCTAAGCTGGCCCTGTGAGGGCCCCTCTTGCCTCTCTAGACACCTAGCCAGTTCAGAATTCATTCCTGAGCCATTGCCGTCCATGTTTGTGACTGCCTTCTGCCGTAGGTCAGCCTTTTTAGCCTCCTCTTATAAGGGGTTGAAAACTTTAAACTGTATGATAGTTTAAACAAGAATCTGTGGGAAGAGTCCCGGACCAGTATTTGGACACCTGGTTTTTATTCAGACCTCTTCCTGTGACCCACCCAGGGCTCCCCATCACAAAACCCACCTCTTGGTAGGGATGAGGGTTAAAGTAGGGAAGAGATGAGGGCAGATTAAAACACTATTACTGACTTGTCAGCTGTACTTTTTTTTAAAGTAAAAATAACAGCTTTTACCCTTTAGTCTAAGGAACCAAAGGTGGTGCTTTCTAGAAGGTTCATTCTGCATCATCTGTAAAGATACTGTTGGTTTTACAACTGAGAAGCCTAAGCACGAGGAGGGGCTCTCACTTGCACACGAGGGTTCCACTAGAGAGCCAGGGATGGATCAGCCTCCCTGTTTTGCCTGGCCACCCCTCTTCCCAGGGGTGCTGGAGATTCCACCACTGAAACCTCCTCTCTTCCCTAGACCTACTCAGAGTGTGAAGATGGTGCCTACAGTCCGGACATCTCCTGGTCTCATGGAAAAGGTACAAAAGGTATCTCTTAAGTTTATCATTTAAAACTTTGGGGGGCATCTCCCACCTAAGAGAGACTTAGATCAATCTTCCTCTTCTGAATGTTGGCAAACATATACCCGGGAGGGTCTCAGAGCTATTCGTCAGCATGTCATCTGTTAAGTGTTAATGGAGCGTGCAAAGTACTCGAAGGATCTTCCCAGAATAACTTGCTTCAGAAGAAAGGCTCCCCGTAGTTCCTCTGCTGATAGGAAAGCAATCCAAGGCCCACTCTGCCTCAAGCACCTAGCCTCATGGAAAGAGTCTTCCTCATGGCTTCCATGGTGAGTGAAAAGGGTCAGGGAGAGCTGTGTGCCAGGAAGGACCTTTCAGAAGTCCCTACTTTGCTTAGGAGGCAGACCAGTGTCACGAGCGTTCAGCCCTGTGCTCAGGGCGTCCCCCTGGCCTCCCTCCAAAGAACATTTTGGAAAGATCTGGGGCCACCTGGTTTTTACAACCAGGTTTTTCACAACATTGAGGAGGTTGTACTGCCTAACAGTTCCTTGTCGATTCTCCTATGCTGCTGGGACTTGACTAGAGGGAGAGCATCATGGATACTAGAGGCTGGCTTCTGGTTCACAGACTTGCTGAGAGAAGGAAAGCCTGGGGGGTAGGGAGGAAGGCGCTGCTGTGACATTGCTCCCCTGAGTTCTTTGGGGTCAGCCTTCATTAGAGTTCTCAAAAAAACAAAAGCCGGTACTCTGCTGAGCTTCTGGGCACCTTAGTGAGGAGGTTTCTCCTGAATCAAGATGTGCGTCAGTGACCTGGTCTACAAGGCTGATAGAAGTGGGCAGAGGGGCTCCCAGAGCTCTCTTGTTCAAAATCATCACCTTACACGTCCACCTTTGGCACTTCTCCCTCAAAAGATGAAAAAGTAAGCAGCAGTAGGGATGGGTTTAATGGTGGAGAGCTCTTTAAATGCAAGTGACCCAATAATAAAAAGAAAAGGAAATTCTTCAAAGTGGTCAATGATTCTCTGGGATCAAGCCAAATGCTATTTACAGTGAAGACAAAAATGCTGGGAACCTGGGTGATTTCCTGTGAGGCCGGATCTGAGCCCTGGAGCAGAGACGCTTTCAGCCTTTCTGCGGGGCCAGGCACATGTTCAATCTGACAGCAGAGCAAACCCAGTGGCAGGAAGTTCCTTTGCCTTCCCAGACTTTACTCCCTCTACCCAGAGTCCTCTCCACCCCACCTCTAGCCCCACCGTCCCAAAATCCACCTTCCACCTGGCTGATACCTGCTGATGCCTGTTGATTGCTCTGCACTCAGCCCACGTGGCAGTCTTTCTCCAGTTACTAAACAAGATAGTGTCATCAGTGATACTGGCCCTGTGAGCATCTTGGAAGTAGGTGGCACCTTCAGTGTGTGACTCTAGGGTGATCTGAAGGTGGCCCCCAGATCCCACAGTAGTGGGTGTGTAGGTTTTTAGCTTTGTGAAGAATCCTTTCCTGGACAGGATTAGATACTCTGATGTGTGGTAGGTCGAGGCCTGGAAACCTAGGTGATACGTCCTTGGCAGCATGGGGAAGATGGACCTCCATGTAATCTAAGTATTCATTGTCCCGCCTGTATACTCTCACTCTGCCCCCCTCACCACAACTCCAGTGCACCCTACGCATTACCAGTGTGGAGTTCTTCGGGATCCCCACGCCCTGACATCGCAGAGCTGTCGCCTTGCCTGCCTGGGCACTGCACTGTGGTTCAATGCTGGAGTTTGTCTCTTGCTTGAATTTATCGATGAGGCCACTAGGTGGAGAGCGAGTATCAGCGGAAGAGCTTGCACTTCCTGGCATCCCTCTGGCCGCTGCGTAGCTGGTTATGGGGCTGCCAGTCGCCCACAGGGAGGCAGGCATCCAGTAGCCCCCCATGATGGTGTTCTGCTTCTTCTGGCCAGGTTCTGAGGACAGCCCACCCAAGCACCCAGGCAACAACGAGAGCCATTCTTCCAGGAGGAGGAATCGACATTCCAAGTCTAAAGTCACCAATGGAGTTGGAAAGAAATGAAAGACGCTGGTTGAGCAAAGACGTTCCAGAGAGTGCCTAGAACTGGGAGGGAACGAACTCACTCAGACCTCCCTGTTAGGTCAAAAAAAAAAACCGAACCGGAACCGCGCAGATGGGAAGAGGGGACTTGGGGGGGGTGGGGCCATTATTTGAGAGTGTAAACCTTGCTCTGCAGACCCAGCCCACAGCAGGCAGATCACTGCCTGGGGTCTTTCACCAGTTGGGGGTCTCGTCTCACTCCAGCCCTTGGCATGCGGTCACCAGTAGCAGTGCAGCGTGGGCGTGGAGGGTAGCTCTCTACTCACAGTTGCCAAGAGCAGCTTTGTGCTTATATGTGTTGTGGATGCAGTTGAAACACCTCCATCTGGATGAGGCATTAACTGTATGGTTAACGGACTGGGCACCAGTTTTTATTTTTACAAATCTGCCTTTCTATCTGAGTGACTGGTTTGTGTTCAGGCCACTTTACTGTCTTTTTTTTTTTTTTTTTTTTTTTTTTTTTTTTTTTTTTTTTTTTTTTTTTTTTTTTTTTTTTTTTTTTTTTTTTTTTTTTTTTTTTTGGTTTTTATTTTTAATGTCAGGATGTTTTAATGTCTGAAGGCTTAAAAGTCTTCAGAAACTCCTGCTGAAATGGAATGGGGGAAGGTTCCCTTCTCTTCTAAAGAACAGGGGGAGAGAGCTTTTGTATTACTCTTAAGCAACCTCATCCCCTTTTTAGGACCGTAAACCACATGGCAGGTGTGAACCAGTCCGAGGAAAGGTTAGCTGCCAACATAGGATCCTGGGCTTCCGGTCAGAACCTCTTTCGTTCCGTTGCACATGTCATTTGTTCTGACTTCCCCACAGTGTACAGAAGTGAGCCTGTTGGAGAGGCATGAACACCATGGCTTCTCCCCCCAGCCAGGTGCCTTCTACATTTTCTTTGTTCTCCTTCCATGGTGTGCTGTTGACATTGTCTCAGTCTCATGTGAGGTGCTGGTGAGTATTACCTTTCATGTGTGCCATGCGCTAGAGCCATTATCCCAGTAGTTCAACACCTCTGATGGACCCCTGTTTTAAATAAAACAATTCACATTAAAGTCCATCAAAGATGAGTCTCTGCTACATACTCCTTTCTCAGCGTCCGACAGATAAGCCTCCTCATGGGTAGTTTCTGCTGTTTGTAAGCAGTCACTGTATTTTCCAAGACTTCAGGATTATTCGAATGTGTTATAAAGTGACAAGAAAAAAGAAAAACGTTTATCTTAGAGGGTTTAAAAACAGATATGTTCAATTTCTTAACCAGCCCAAGTGATCGGTAGGAAATGAACGAGAACCATAGCTTTTCACTCTGCTGGTGGTTACATCGGCTAAGTTGGATTTTTTTTCCTCTCTAACAAGTGGTCGGTACTCAGCTCAGAGACATAAATTTACTGAACGCAAGCCCTTTGTTCCCTCATTTCACAGAGCACAAAGCTTTCCCATGTCTTTTCCCCTGTTAAGGAAATCTCTAACCATAGAAGTGTCACGTTTTTCTTTCGCTGCTAAGGAATTCCAGGGTGAAGGGGTTAAATGAAATGTGCAAAGCCCGGGTCACATCCTGTGCTGGGGCCTCTGGCCACCTCTCTGTTGAGAGCCTCACACAGACTTGCTCCTGAAGCTGACTTGTAGCTTGGAGAGGAACATGAGTGCTGGCCAGGCTGGAAGCTAGAAGCTGATGGGGGAGGCTGGCTCTGACTGGCACAGCCCTGACCTTCCTCACACTCCCCAGCTATCCTTGCTGCCAAAGCACCAAGGTATTTGTTCCATGAACCCTCTTCACTCTTGGGACCCATGAAAGAGGCCTTTTGTAAACTGGCAAAGTGTGGACCTTATTTCACTTTGAAATCAGGATTTCTCTGGTTTCCCCAGCATGTTGCCTTCCTGAGCTCTGGGTGCTGGTGTCCTTTGGTGTCCAGAATATCACCGTCTGCCTCCACTCTCCTCCCTCAGGCCTGGGCCACAGCCCTGAGTGTCTGACAGCTCCTCTGGCTAGTGGTGGGTTCCTTAATGAAGCGTATTCCTTTCTGCAAGGCCAGCATAGAGGGAGCCGCCTGTTTAGGGTGCCCTGACTGACTTTCCTGTGGGGTATGCTAAAAACAAAGACAGTTTTCCATAGGTAGCTTTGTACAAAACAGATCCTTTCTGTGCCCTTTCTTTGAGTCAACTTTCTTTTCCCCTTCCCATAAGTGCTCTTGACTAAAGTGGCTACAAAACTGTCGTTTCCCATGGCCAGCAACATTACCATTCCTCCGAGAAATTTCTACTACTGTTGGATGTGACTCACTTTACCCACACATTTCTATGGGAAGGGACCGCACACTGATGAAAATTGGATACATGTTTATAATGCAGCCATCCTATTCCTGATGCCACTTGTAGTGCAAGCATCTCAGTCTAGGCAGTTTCTTTACTGGTTTCAGGGCAGTGAGAGTCCCGAAGTCTTCAGTGGGTTTTACATGTTTTAATGCCTCAGGGACCCTGGCATACCAGGCAGGAAAGCTGACAGGCAGGGAGTAGGCGAGTCCCCCATACCCCACAGGAATTCTCACACTCTTTCTGTGGGCTCTCTCTCTGGTCTCTTCTTGTGCTCTTCACATTCTCTCCTTCCTGGCATTTTTTTCCCATGCTCTCCTCACCCTCCATGCTCTCCTCACCCTCCTTGCTCTCCTCACCCTCCTTGCTCTCCTCACCCTCCTTGCTCTCCTCACCCTCCATGCTCTCCTCACCTCCATGCTCTCCTCACCCTCCTTGCTCTCCTCACCTCCATGCTCTCCTCACCCTCCATGCTCTCCTCACCTCCATGCTCTCTTCACCCTCCTTGCTCTCCTCACCTCCATGCTCTCCTCACCTCCATGCTCTCCTCACCCTCCATGCTCTCCTCACAACACTGCTCCTTTATCTTCCTCCCAGGCCCAGGTAAGCCCAATTCACACATGTGCACACCCACTGGGCCCTAGTGTGCACAATCATGGGGAGGGTGCAGTACCACAGGTGCTGGTGATAAAAGAGACTAATGGCAGAGGGTGAAAAAACCTGAAAACTCATTTACCCTACAATGCTTTGTCATCTATTAATAAGGGAAATTAAATGATTGAATGGCAAATTCATCTCACACTATTTGCAAACTGCCCTCTTAAAAAAACACCATTGTTCCAGACATGTACAAAGAATGTCTCGTATTTTTCTCCAGGAGCACAACATTGAGTATCAGCTCCTTTTCCCTGACTGTCATTCTTTGTCTTTCCACAGCCTTTCCCCCTGTTCTTGTGTCTGTTTTCACCATTTGTAAAAGCCTTGACCAAACTGCTCCCACAGCAGTGCTACGACATTCCGTTGACCCGTTAAGCATTTTGATGATAAAAGACATCCTATAAACGCCAACCTTATTTTCACTACAGTGAGTCAAGTGCTCACCCAGGAGAAATAAAGTAAAATCCTTTACCAAATGCGTCAGGTTTGACTCCATGGGTTTCCCCTCCTGAAGCTGCCTCTTTTAGTCAAGGCTCACCTTTACAATTAGAAACTGAGATTGTTTTACTTGTCTAAAATAGTGTGCTTGGTCAGGCTGTTCCAAGCAGGAGGCTAAACATGGGGTAGAAAAGGAAAAATGTATCCATTGGAAACCAGACTGAAGTAGCACTTTGCACATGGGAATTTAACTCACATGCTCTTTGAGGCTCAGTGACTGCTGTGGATCCTGGGCCCCCCAGCCATTAGTTCTGCAGGTGGGCTTCATTTATAGCATTCTTATTGTCATGGAAACTAGCACTCCCACAGGTAGACTATTGCAGTCTTCACTGTATTTCCCACTTTCATGATTGAAATTGAGATGTAAGGTGAGCCAAGAGTTTCCATTTATCAGTGTTTCATTACAAATGCATCCCTTCATTTGCATGTGTAGGTAGCACGCTTCTCGAGAAGATTTGATTGTCGGCAAGGGTCAACATTAGTGATGGCTAAGACCAGTGGACCGCAGCATTACATCACGATTAGACTTTTACCACGACCAGCCCATCATGATTAGACTTGTACCATGTATTCCTTTATCACATTTTATCCTAAACCTGATGATAGGACTAACAGATGCAGGTTACTATTTTAAAATGGAATTTGGTGGTACTTTAATGCAATAATAGGGCTTTTTTAAAATATCTGTGAATTGAAAGGAATTTTTGCCTGGTAGCTACACAATAATGGGAAAAAATAGCTGGACAAGAATTTTTCAGTGTGTAGGAATGTTGAATTATTAAACAATTTTCCTTGTCTCTGGTGTTTGTGGAAAACTGTCCCTAATGCCCACAAAAATGTGTCTGTGACCTTGTCCACCTTGGCATTACTTTTTTTGGGGTGGGGGGGTGTTTGGAAGCTGCCTGTCCTCTGAGAAGATATCTGTTGTCACTATTCAACACAGTCGAGACTTTGCAACTGGTCTATGTAACACCAAGGGGTCGTGGAGCTGAGCTGAGCTGTTGCTTCATGGAACTGGTTTCTTTGCAGCACACCTGGTGGGCCCACGGATCAGTGACAGGTAAGTGTCTTGTCCACAGTTAGAGGGACTCCTGTCCCCAGCATTGTCCTCTTGACGCAAGAAGGGTATTGGGCAAATTTATCCTCTTAAACCCAGTAAGGACAGAAATGTTCAGAAAATAGGATTTGCCCCAGAGGTTTTGCTTTCACAGCTGGTGTAGCCATCCTGGGCTCCTGCTTGTATCTTTTGGGCCTCGGTGTTAGTTATTTTTTCTTTGGTATTGGAATGCCCCGAAAACATCCTGCTCTGTGAGCCTGCGCATTGTGGGTACCCATAATTCCCCACAAAAGCAGGAATCTTCTCTCGGAATGGCCTGGCTTCCTGCCCATCCACGCATTCTCCCGAGGGCTTCAGATACTAGTGTTTCTAGGGAAGGTATGCCCCTCTCTGGATGCAGCATAAAGGTGACTTGTGGCTACAACCCTGAGGTATGAAGTTTGCCTCTAAAAGAAAAACAGAAAAGTTTGAGACTATAGATCCAAAATAAGTTATTTTCATGTCTGAAGCAAACATGCAATTGCCTCAGTTACGGTGTCAGATTGCAGGCTGGGCTGCTGTAAGAATCCATACTGGAAAATCTGGGCTGTAAAGCTTACTATTCCCACTTGCCTGACAAAGGGCCGCTTTCGGCTCATTCCCGTCAGTCGGTATATATCAATACTGATTTGGTATTTTACAGTGCAACTGGGAAAGGCTTAAGGAAGATTTCTAACTTTCAGAAATGTTTCCAGTCCTCCAACTTCTACTAGAGTCCAGACCAGGAGCAGGGCCCTGAGTTCTCTTGAGCCTCTGCTAGGTCAGGGGACCATCGAAGATAACCAGACTGGGCTCTTGAAACTACCTCCCCCCTCAATCTTCCCAGTAGCAGCCAAGACCTTACTTGCTCATGAGCCCAGTACCAGAGGGAGCAGCTGTCCTACTTGCAGGGCAAAGAGCATCCCTGAATCCCCTCGCCTAGCCCCTCTTCTGTGTCTTGCAACAGATGTATGTTTCCACTTGGAATGCAGTGAGTTTGGGGGTGGTATCCCCATTATCCAGGGTGATGAGGGTTAGGGTAAGTACTTGACCCAAGAGTATACAGCCTTGTGCGTAAGGGGAGGTGGCAGGGGTCAGATCAACTCGGAACCTCTTGCGCCTCCACCCCACCCCCACCCTGCTCCAGGCTTCTGGACTCTATTCTTGTTAACATGTCTTACATGTCATCAGACCAGAGTCTCCACTGACCCCCTATCTCACTGGGTGAGTAGGTGGTGCAGAACTGTTCCTGGGAGGCAGCCACACCTCCAGCATCCCCCACTTCCCCACGAGAACCACTGTGACTCAAGTCTTAGGTGCTCCCATCGGTAGGGACAGCCAGCTCTCCAAACTGATCCAGATGTGATTTGGGAAGCTTGCGAGCTGGGTAGGGGGACTCTGGTGAGAGCTCCTGTTGGGAGTGAACGGCTTCCAGCCTCCCATGACCCCCTTGTCTGTGGCCTGGAGGGCATCAAGATGCTGCCCTTTGTAGCAGGGTCCTCTCTACATTTGGGTTCTTTTCCTGCTTTGACACATTCTGCAAACTGTCAGAAGGCAATTCCTCCCACCTGCAGCCGCCCCCTCTGCCCTCAGGAATCTGATTTACGATCTACAGAGGCCATAAACCTCCTCTCCTCACTTCTGAAAAGCAGCAAAGTATGGGAAAGAATGCAAATTATAAATACTGAATCCCTATGGTCAGCAATAATGTAATGGCCTAGGTTTTTTCATTATTGTTTTATAATATGGTATGCATACGGCTTTAGTTTCTAAGCTGGGTCTCTCCCCACTCCCCACCATATTTGGGGGGAGAACAGATAACAGTGAAATGTCCTGCTGAGATATAGTCTTTCTCTCAAAATAAGAAATAGCATTTTTCTGATGACTCACAGGTCAAACACTTTGAAATGCCCCCTTCACAGCAGGATGGGGCAGTGGGTGAATGACATCCTCATACTTGTCAGCCTACTAAGCTGCTGTCAGCCCACCCCAAACTCACCCCTATGTTCTTATTTAGGCACCATGCCCCTACCCCCCTTTTAACTTTCTAGGAGGAAGTTTTCCTGTAAGATTTTTGAAATTCTCTCCCTGTCTCTCTTATCCGTCAAGGTTCTGCTCACTAACTGGGAACAGACTCTCACTGCTGCCGCAAGCAGGAAGGACAGCCGCAAAGTCATCCTGAAGCCCAAATGCTGTGTGGGTCTGAATTTTCATTCCAGTGGTGGGTCAGCTCCAGGTTTAGATTTCACAAGCTGGGCAGAAGCAACTCCTTGCTCTGTGGAGGCTGGAAAGAACCTCCGGTCACCCGCTTGCATCCTGCTGCCATTCTCAGACCACGGAATCCATCGTCTGGGATTGCTGTGCTGGGCTTCAGCATTTTCCTTTTTAAGCCCAACCTCATCCCGGTTCAAAATGATGGGCAAAAGCTGAAAAAACACCCTGAGTCCCAAAGTTCCCAAGCTACTGTAATAACAGCTAGAATCTGCCAGAACGCCTATTAAAGTTCATAGAATTATATTTTCCTTTGTGTGGTCAGCAAGCATGCTGACAGCGGAGCAGTGTGAGTGAGAATATGATGCTTAAAATCACAGACGTGTCCACCCACAAATATATCATTTCACAAGCACCGATTCATTCCTGCACTCACCCTTGATGTCTTCCTGTTTGCTCTGACCACATTTGATTCACAAACCACCAAGCTCAACTCAAGTGTGGTACTAGCCAGACCACATAGGTTTTGAAGGAAAATGCCAGGGTCTCAAGGATGTCTGAGGGGAGGTGTGCGTTTTGGCTACCCAGATAACCTCAGCTGCAGCTCCCATCCTCAGGATCGTGTCCCTGCCAGAGGTTGGTTTCTGTATCTCAAGGTCATTTCAACAGAAAGCAAAGATGATGCCCATAGAAAATGTGCCTGCCAGTATGATGGGAACTGTATGTGTCACCGGGGCTGGGCTCAGAAACGCTCAGGTAGCTAGTGAGACAGTATTTCTCCATGTTCCTCTCAGGGTCTCTCTGAGGTTAGTGTTTGAATTGGTAGACTGAGCAAAACACTAACCTGAAGAGGTTAGTGTTTGAATTGGTAGACTGAGCAAAACAGATGGCCCTCACAGATACCAGTAGGCATCATTCTCGCCTTTAGAGAACCCAAAGGCAGAGGAAGGCCTGGTTGACTTGCTCTTGCTGGAACATCCATCTATCCATCTTCTCTTGCCCTGGGACATTGTTACTTCAGCTTCTCCAGTTTTCAAACACAAACCAGGATTATACCTTCATCTCTGTTTTTACCCCACTTCTTGGACCTCTGAACTCAGACTGATGTATACTACCAGCTTTATTGGTTGTAGCAGATGGCAGATGGTGGGGCTTCTCAGGTGCCTAACAATATGAACCAATTCCTAATAGAAATCCAAAGCAGACAGACAGATACATACATACATACATACATACATACATACATACATACATACATACATACAGATATATAGACATAGATGAAAATTTTATTCTAGAAGAATCTTGATAAGATAGACAGATATGCTATATAGAACTGTTACTATAGATTGATACAGAGCTAGATTTTTATCTTTTTATAGATCTCCTATCAGATCTGTTTCTCTGAGGACCCCTAACAAAGCCAACTCTGTATTTGGACTACAGTTTACAAGCTAAATCTATAAATGGAAATGACAGAACCCAGGTTCTTGAGTAATGAGTGTTCCCAAATGTGACTGTTGGCGTGTAAATGAACTTGCAGTGTCACTGGTTTTTCAGATAGTGTTGCTCCAAACCGCAGAATTGTCTTTTAAGTTCAGAACAGTGACCTGCACAGCTCTAGGCTGCTGCAGCTCTGGCTGCTGTGTTCTTGCACCCCAGATGGGCATGAAAGCATGACCGCGAGACAAAAAGAGTACACATCTTATGCTGAGCTCACTCCTTCAACCTTTCACATTTGTCTTATTTGAACTTCTGAATTAAAAAAAAAATGATTGCAACCAGTTAGCTTGTTTAAGACAGTCATTTCATGTGCAGCTGTTTAGACAGGGAGAGGAAAAAAGAATATTTCAACTTTCCAAATAAATGTATTTATATTTAGTGTGTTGACATCACCCTTCTGCTGAGATACTAATATGATTGGCAAGTGATTTTTTTTTGCCCTATCTGGCAGAATAATTTAAAAACTAACACTTACGTAGGCTATGTCAGTCACGGCTGGTGCTTTCTATGGATTATCTGTTCTTTTCCTTACAGGTTCTGGTTGGTATTGTTCCCATTCTGCAGATGGGGAAATGAGAAGTTGGAAAAAATTAAAGATGCTGGTCATCTGTCTGTGTTGAACTGTCCTGCCATCTTGTGCCAGCTGGTGTGCCCTCTCTGTCTGCAGTGATTCATCCCACCCTTGTCCCCAACTGTAAGCCTGTTCATGATGCCAGTGTAGTGCAGGCATCAGGTTCACCAAGCTGTGTTGGTTCTGTTTTGGTTGTAGCAGTTACACAGATACACAAGGCAAGGCGGAGCAGGGCCAGGGCCAGGCCAGGGAGGGTGAGAAACAGGTGAGCCCCACAGCCCCCAGGACTCTTTACACTCTTTCTCTGGGCACACTCTCATTCTCTCATGCTTGTGCTCTATCATCTCCTCCCCCAGGGTGACACTACCCCTCCTCCAAGGTCTGGGTGTGCCCACTCACAAATGCACATACTCACTGTGCCAGGCATGTACACACAACCATGGGCAGGGTAAAATACTACAGTGCTGGTTATACAGACTAATGGAGGAACTAACTAAATAGAAACCTGACAACTCACTTCTCTTACATCATCTAATTCCATATTGCAAATCTTGGTCCTGAAAAGTGATAGTATAAAAACTCTGGCTGGGTTGCCAGACTCCATGTTTCAAACCCCCTCTTACCCACCCCCTAACTCCCTTACAAGTTGTATGACCTTGCAAAAATTACTTTTTCTCTGTGCCTCAGTTTCCTCCTTGGAAGATTGCTGGAACTGATAATCCAACTGACAACTCACAGGGGTATTACTATTTAATGAACAAATAAAATTAAAGAATACTGTCGTTATTGTGCTGACCCCTTATTTAGAAGCAGGGACCATTAAAGTTGTGATTGCAATTAACTAGACAGAAACTAGTAAGGACCTGAACTAGAGCAGTCATAGCATGATGAGAACAGACAGACTGGGGAAGTCTTACAGAGAGAAAAGGGGCTGATTCCCGGGGAGAAGAATTCAGAATCAAGAAGCCCTTCTTGATATCTCAGAGATCAGCACAGTCCAAGCCTACCCTGTGTCCAACCCAGCATCAGTTCCTGCTCATCTCCTACACCTGGACCCCCCCCCCATCCCCCCACTTATACTTAGTACTGTGGAACCCCTGGCCTTTTCCCACAGCCCACCAAGTGCACACTTTTAGGTTCCTCAGCATCTTTAGGACCGTAACATCTGTCCTGGCATTCTGCCTGGTGATTTTATTCATCCTGCAAATCTCAGCTCGAACATTCCATGATCTGGGAAGCTCCTTCCCTGTGCACTCTACTCTCTTGTGCAGGGCAAATGAATATCAAGGCTTTGCATACTCTCTGCCATTAGCCTCTATGACCAGCACCTGCAGTATTATGCCCTATCCATAATTGTGCACACCTGGGTCCAATGGATATGTATGTGTTTAAGTGGGCTTACCTGGGCCTAGGAGATGTGGCAAAAAGGGTGGTGTCATCTCTCATTTGGAGAAATGAGAGAGGGGGCGAGAGGGAGAGTGGCTCTTTCCTTGCTGGCTGTTTTCTCCTGTTCACTAGTAAAACTGTGAAGATAATGCCAAGGGCTCCAACATTCTTTAGCTGCTAGAACTGATGATGAACCTACCTGGGTTGGGATGGCTGCAAACCACTTGTATAACAGTTGTCTCAGGTCTCCTAGCCTCTGCCCAGACCGCCTAAAGTGATCATCCCAATGCCCTGCCCCAGCATGTGCTCAGTAAATGCTCTCTAAATGAGTGCATGCTGAGTGAGGCTGTGGAATAGAGGCTTTCGACGCACCCTTCCACAGTGATCAGTGTGTGGATCATTACGGTTTTCTCCAACTCTCCAGAACCACCGAGTCCTTTGGCCCAATCATCCTTGGCTTACACTTAGATGCTGCACCTTTGCTTATATTTTTTTTTTTGCTATTTCCTTTAGTAGAGTTCTAGGATCCCAACAAAATTGAGCAGAAAATACAGAAATTTCCCATAGGCCCCTGCCCCTACTCACATGAGCCTCCCTCCTTAATGACCCCCCCCCCCCCGCCCTGCCAGGGAAGTGCATTTCTTGCAACTGATAAACCTGTTGACATTATCACATCAGGGCTCATTCTCAATGATATGCATTCAATGGGTTTGGACAAATGTATCCACCATCATAGTATCAGCCAGGGAATTTTCACAACCCTAAAAATCCTCTATGCTCTTCTAATACATCTGTCTCTCTTCCCAGAATTTCAGGCAACGACTAACCTATGCACTCCCTCTATAGTTTTGCCTTTTTTCCAGAAGCAGTTTAACTTACACAGTAGGTATCTTTCACATTAACTTCTTTCACTTAGTAGTAGGCAGTTTGGCTTCATGTCTGTTTATAGTTTTAGAACTCTGGTTTCTAGTACTAATATTCCAAACACCAGTTTGTTCAATTACCTGCTGAAGGACATGGTGGTTGCTTCCAAGCGTGGGAAGTTATGAATAAAGCTGCTATAAACATCTGTGTGCTGGCTTTGTATGGGCATGAATTTTCAGTTCCTTAGGTAAAAACCAGGGAGTGTGATTGCTAGATCCCATGGTAAGAGTTTAACTGTTTTGTGAAAAACTGCCAAGCTGCCTTCTAAAGTGATGGGGCCATTTGCATTTCCACCAACAACAAATATGAGTTTCTGCTGCTTCACATCCCCCCACATTTGTTGCTGACAGTTTTGGGAGTCTGGCCATTCCCAGTGGCATGGAAGTACCCAATGTAGTTTTATATTGCATTTTCCTGATACCATAAGATGGAAAAATACCAAGTTTTTCAGGTTTCTTCAAACATTCCTCCTTTGAAAATGATGCCTGAGGAGCACATCTGGAGACTTGGACTTGGGGTGAGTCTGGTGCCAGGCACCCAGTTACCTCCCCCACACCTGCATTGCTACGGCCAGACCTTTAGGGAAGCTCTGTTTTCCTCCCGAAGATTGTTCACAGATGTCACTCAAAATCCCAGGTTGTATGGGCTCTCCGTTTGGAGTTCAAAATTCTAGAGGTCCTTTCTAAGAAAAATAATACAAAAAGATCTTATTCTTGGATTTTTATAAAAGTAATTACCATGGAATCCTAAGGCTAGACTACCTTCTAGAGACTGGGAAGGGATGGAACATGAAGGGGGATTTCAAGAACACTCAGTTAATTTGTCAGGACTACATCCTGTACAACACACTTCACCTGCAAAGGCCTCAGAGTTCACAGCTGGGATTCTTCCAATTAATTGCTAAATTCAAGATGCTATGATCTGCAAGAAGTGTAGCTTTCCTCCTCACCCCACCAATCTCTAGGAACCTTGGAGATTTGTTCCATGCCTTGAAATCAGAGAGCTGGGCAGCCCTACCACTGGTAGGAGCCCTGTGATTCAGGCGACATACCTTGCTGTGCAGTGACCACTTGTCCACTCTGCTCTGACACTTCTTGTCAGTCCCCACCTCACAGTAGCAGTGTCCCAGCTTGGGCAGCCCAGCGGCACCATGCTCGAAGGTCATCTTCAAAGCACAAGACTATGAGGCTGGAGGCCGACAGGGAGGTTTGTTGAACAATTAAGCTTCAAACCATCTCCTCCAAATTCAACTCTCTGCCCTCCACCCCTGGAAGCCCAGTTCACAAGCTTGATATCTGTTCCCATCATTGCTAATTCATCCAGGAGAGCCTGACAAGCACCACCCCGAAATGAAAAAGATGGAGCCCCCAGGCCTCTCTTGCCATTGGCTTCTGTGCACTGTCACCTCTGACCTGGAACCAGCTTGCTCAGATAGGGCAAGGCAAGTAGGAGCCCTGCCAGGTCTCAGAAGTGGAACTAAAAGGCTCTGCTGTGGCAGACCCAGATTCATGGCTCTGTCTTCATGAGAAGCACACTGGGAGGGCTTCATGGGGTCTGCTGGTTTACAGAGGAATTCCTGCTCCTGTGGAAGTGCTTCCTTTCTGAGGGCCCGCAGCCCCCTCTGGCTTGCAGATGGGGGCAGCTGTGTTTTGGGGTTCCAGAGCTACCACATCTAGGTCGCCAGGGCCTGTCTCCACCTGTGTCTAGGGAAGATGGTCTTCCATCTCTGCCTTGCCAATCCTGGTGGTTGTTCTAATGAGCAAGGAGCCCCAAAGAAAAGGCCCTTCCATCGGTGGTTCTGCCCAAACTGAACTAATTAGCTTTCATTTTGCTAACTTTATCCTGCTGTGACCAGTTTAGTTGGGGGAATTATTTTTGCTTTTGAACGTAACTGTTCTTCCCTCTCACATCTGTTCACCACAAGTTTTCCAAACAGGCAATGACAGACCATTGACTAAAATGTCTTATCCCCTGAATAAAAGCACTTAGGTGTTTTGTGTGTTTTTTGGGTTTTTTGTATATATGCTTCCCCAAGAAAGCCACCCTCCACATTTTCTAAGTGAGCATCTCTGTACATCTGACTTCTCTCTGGGGTTAGTGGAGCCAAAACTGAGTCACTCACTTGACTGCAGAGAGAGTCTGACCTGCCATTCTGCAAGATTATAATTCTATAATCAGCCTACTGATCCCTTCTGCTGATTGA
Organism: Uropsilus gracilis; assembly: GCA_004024945.1. Classification (NCBI taxonomy): domain Eukaryota; kingdom Metazoa; phylum Chordata; class Mammalia; order Eulipotyphla; family Talpidae; genus Uropsilus; species Uropsilus gracilis. The sequence goes on along the minus strand of PVHY01008837.1, from coordinate 39,865 downwards.
AGCCAGAAGACTGGGCGGTATTAAAAGATGACTGAGGAAATGACACAGAATAGCACATTTTCACCTCCTTTTCCATCCAAAGGGAGTTGCTCCCAGATGCTGTTTCTGCCGTCCAGCTCTTGACTCGCAAACCATTCAAGAAGGAGGTCGTGGCTTAGACAGCAAGGAACCCACATGATATAACCTTCACGTTGTAACACATGAGCAGGCAGAGGAAGTGTGGAGCTTGGGGCGAGGGGCACAGGGTCAGACTACAATTTAACCCCTATAGTTCATAGATGTTAAGGTCCCCTCATAGCCAATAGGTGGCTACTATTAAAAAATAAAATAAAAACAGGAAATAAGTATTGGCAGGGATACTGAGAAACTGGAGCCCTTGTGTACGATTGGTGGGAATATAAAATGGTACAGCTGCTGCAAAAACAGTAGAGCAGTTCCTCGAAAAATTAAAAATAGAATCACCATATGGTCTAGCAATTCTGCTTCTGGGTATATACCCAAAAATAAGGAGCACAAAGTCCTGAAGACCCATGTTTGTAGCAGCCTCATTCACAATAGCAAAACATAAAAGCAGCCCCAGGCCCCACTGGTGAAGGATGGTGAGGACAATATGCTAGCTGCCAACTATGGAGCACAGGTCCCCCTTGAAGAAGTTCTGACACCAGCTTCAGCCTGCTGAACTTTGAAGACATGCTGAGCAAAGGGAGCTAGTCACAAAGGACCTGCATTGTGTCATCCCACGTACACGGGCTACTCAGAGTCAGCGGCATTATCCTCAGAGGATGATGATGGCCAGAGACTGAGGGGAAAAGTGGAGATGCAGAATCATCATTCCAGGAGCATAGAGATTCATAGAGAAGTTTTGCAAAGACTTCTGGGATTGGATGATGATGATGATAACACAGCATTAAGAATGTACTAAAAGCCAATAATTCACACACTTAAAATGGTTAGGGTGTAAACTTCATGTTTCATGGATTTTACCACAATAAGAAAATGGGGAAAAAATAAGGCCCAGAGCATGAAGTAACATGGCTGGGTAATAAACTGGCTGTCCAAAGCCAGATTCAGCCTCCTTTAGACCCCTGCCCTAGCATCCCTGTCCTGGTCCACCATATCCTTCTCCCACTTACCACACAGGTGGCTTGTGTGCTGCCTGAGCAGTTTCCAAGGTGTCATGAGCTTAGAGATTTGTCTTTTCTACCAAACTTCTTTTCTCCCTTTCCCCATCACTGTACATTTCTCACTTTCAGAGCATAGCTTCCCTTTCTGAAGACTCCTATCACCAACTACCAAATTGAAATGGCATATACAAAAATAGAGAGCACACAGCCAAGGATGCTAGTGAGAGAGTGATAAAACCCCTGAAAAACACAAGGGCAGGAATGGCCAGAGCCTGGGTGATTCACGAGCTTTGGAAAAGGCTAAGGACTCTTCCTAAAATGAAGGTGCAGAGAATCTTCACAACTCACATGTAGAACAAGAAGAGAAAACAGACACATGGTTTCCATTGTTTGGAAAAAGAGTTCAAATTGCTCTTGCCTTTTCCTGCTGCGGATCCTTCTGTGATTTCTCTTTGCTCTTTCCCCTGGCTCATGAGTCAAACTCCAACCTGTTTTCATTAGAGGTGAACATTTTACCTATGATATCCTGTCTCCCACCATTTCCTTAGCAAACTAAACCACACCTGTTCTATCTCAATTAGTACACCACTCTATAGGAGAACCTTCATCGGTGCCCAAACTAGCATTTCATCCCCATAGCACCATCCCCCTTCTTTTGTAGACTGTTCCTCTTCAATATCTGCCTTCCTGCTGGTCTTGACTCCAAGACTGCTTTTGGCTGATCCGTTCTAACAGGCACCTGGCTTTCAGGTACTCAGCTCAGTAGGTTCCCGGCAAATATTTGTTGGGTGGATGAACTCCTTAATAGATGACAGAGAAGACAGAACAAGCCAACATACATATCAGATAGTGAGGTAAAGGAGAGATTGTGTAGCTAAGTCTAGACAAAAAGAATATCAATTAGCAAAGAGAAGCCAGGAAGTTAATGAGAAATAGTGGGAGAAGCAGGGCAGATTGAGGCAAGGTCAGCCAGGACTCTGCCTTGACAATGAGACTGAGTTCTATAGATCTCATTTATATATGCTCCACCCACAGAATGATATTCAACCTGGAAAAGACAGACTGTGTACTGGTGGAAGGGAATTAAAGCCCAAGATTGCAACTAACTCTGTTAAAAATGACATCTGTAAGTAAATACCATGTAATTATCATGTTGCTGAATTTAAGAGCCACTGTTGGTTAAGCCCTGAGAAGCAAGAAAGTGTCACAGGAACTAGGAGGAACGAAGATTTTGAAAACTGAAGATTGACAAGCTTGGCATTAAGTCACAGCGAAACGCTGCAGCTGGTCATGAAAGGTGGTCAGTAACCATCCTCACAGGAGTAAATATTAATCACTGGGTATTAGTTGAGGTTCACTAAGTGTCAGTCATGCAGGGCTAATGTGACTTTGTTCACAGGATTACCGCATTGACAGATCAAGAGAATGTTACAGATGAGCAAATCTCAGAGCAAATTCTATCTAAGCAAAAATAATAGAAAGAAAGAAAAATCCACTTCAACATTGAGAAACTCAGTGTGCTTTGTAACTACTCTTGGAAAGTGACATTAGCACATTAAAGGTTCTGAGAAGTCCTGCACTATTTAACATTTTCCTATAGAATACACTTAAAGGGAGAATGCTTTGGACACATTTCAGCAAGGTATTTTTGACGTGCTTTACTTCTATAAACCGTGGAAGAAGTGAAGGAATGTGGAGTTGAAAATGATGTGTTGGGATCAAAGCTGGGAAGAAAACTCTACATAAAAAACATGAATTAATTGATGATCACTTACAGAGATCTAAATGAAATGTCTCTAGGTTCCGCCCTTGCTCCTAGTATGCTTGACATGGTATCACAAACTCAAAGACTTAAACATTCTGATAAATGACATGATTAAAGCATGACATGTGTCTACTTTGCTAGACAGCAAATTGAAACTCCATGGTAAACCTAAGAAAAGAACAGAACCCCAAAGGGGCTTATTAGAATCAATAGTATAAGGAAAGAATAGATGAGCTATGACTTGAAACTAACTCATGTGAAAGAGACCTAGGGTTGTGGCCACACAAGTTCAGCCCTGAGCCCATAGGTGACAGAACTATAAGGTGTCTAAAATTGGAGAGGCTATTCCTGGACAAGTGAGATGTCTTGCAAGGCAGCAAGGTGACTTGTTCACACTGGGAGAGTAACCTGGTCTTATGCCGCATTTTGAGAGGGTCATCAACAAATCATGAGCGTGTTTAGAGAAAGAATAGCACCAGAAATTTCTGGAGAACATTTTCCTCTGAGGAGGAAAATTTGAAGGAACCAGTAACATTTTGATGATCTGCTTAAGAATCTAAGGGATGCACTGCTAACATTGGGAGATTTTACTGCTCTAGAAAAGAGGTGAGTTTGTGTTCAAGTCTCTGGTCTGGTGCCTCTAGGCTGTTTGGTTTTAGACACATTTCTTAATATCTCTTATCAGAGTCCATTGATATTTACTGGGGTTTTCATGATGGGCCTGGGGCAGAGCAGGTGATCAACCCAAGCTTCCCTTTCTCCTCTCTATGTGAAAAGGGCAGGTAGAGCAATGAGAAAGAACATCTATTTGTTGTAAATCTGGGGAGGAACTGGGACCAATGGGAGAAATTCCCAAAAGGACATAGATTTGGCTGCTGGAAAATGGGAGCTTTATAACCATCAAAGGCAAGACTGGGAAACAAAGGCACGGGCTCAGTAGGCTTTAAATTGAGTGTGGAACCACCACAGGCTCTATCAAGCAGATCTGTAGGTAGGAAGCAGGCTTGGATGACCCAAGATCTCGCCACCTCTTATTCCATAATTCAAAGGCTCAGCTAGACTGTTTATGATTATCTTCCATATGCAGTCAATGCAGATACATTCACCCTTCCCTCACATGTATTGAAGACATACTTATGTGTACTTATTTAAATAGTTATTTGATCATTCCTGTATGTGATCCTCTCTCTCCTATATAGAGTTCCAATTACAACCTCATTCAGAGATTTGTCCTATGTGGTCAGGGAGTGTTGATAGACCAGTAAGGTGGGGTCAGTGTAGTCTCATGACTGCGTACACACACAGACACACACACACAGGGCACATACAGACATATGTTCAAATCTGGGTTCTGCTTCTTGGGCTTGAACCTGGGGCAAGTTACTCTCTGGTCCTCCATTTCCACATCTGTGGCATGTTTATATAGATCATATATAGATCATAATAATAGCTTTGTGAGTTAAAATTAAATAGGATGTTTTAAGTTCTTAGGAAAGAAGTGTATAATGAATGTCAATATTGTTATTTTTGTAGTTGCTGTCACAGTGAATTAAATCTACTTAATGCTTATAGGGGAGGTGGGTTTCTGACTATCCAAGAAGAGGCTTAGGAATGAATTGGTTTTTCTGTAGCTACTTATTTCAAAATATTTTCTCCTAAACAGTCTTATTGGTTATTATGCCCCAAAGCCTACTTAAGTTTATTACTCTAGTTCTAGCAGTGTTCATGATGGGAACAATGAGGTATTAATTGGAAATAAGCAAAATTGGAGACATTGAAGTGAGGGCTATTTAGCCTCAGCCAGGAAAATCTGTCACAAGGCCAGAGCTGGTCTGAGACACCCTTATGGGGAACAGCCGGTGTGCCGTGAGCGCCTGCTGGACCCCGAGTCAGCCACCAGCTGTGGCCACTTGGGAATGGACCCGCCTCTCGCTGTTATGCTCTACTGATTGGGGCCGTTCCCTGGGGAGCCCTGAGAGTATCTCAGATGGGGCCGAGCTTAGTGTGGACCTGGCCTTACAGCTACTTCATCAGGAAGGGAAGGTGGGAGGTATGCGGGAGGAGAAAGAGAATGAAAGGATGCCTTAAAAAAAAAAAGATTTCAATTATGTTAAAAATACATATAACATAAACACTACTCATCCACTTTTAGGTATATAGTTTTATAGTGTTAAGTATATTCACATTTGTTTTGCATAATAGAGCTCCAAAACTTTTTCATCTTGCAAAGCAAAACTCTCATTAAACAATTTCCTGTCTTTCTTCACACACCCCACCCCAACTTCCAGAAAGCACCATTCTACTTTCTGCTTTATGAATATAACTTCTTTAGGTACCTACCTCATATATATATGGAATCATATAGTATTTGTCTTTTTGTCACTAGTCTATTTCAGTCAGCTTAATGTATTCAAAGTTCATTCATAATGTAGCATGTGACAGTATTTCCTTTATAAGGATGAATAATATAATATCCCATTATATATACATATTTTTTTCTTTGTATACACACATTGTAAGAGAGAGAGAAAGAGAGAGTTAACCTTTTTTTTTTATAATGTGTAAGAGTTTGGAAAAATGGAGGAGGAGATATTCAGGGAAATAAATGTGTAGAGACAAAAAATTAACTCAAAAGCAATTCATACCCAACAATGGTAGTTTTGAAAGAACAGTGGACAGCTAACATGAAAGAGTTGTTATTATGAATTGTTGAATTGTAATGAGCAGAATTCACTTAAACCATCTCAAAAGAGCCTTATTATAAGAACATAGGGAGGTTTCATGGTACCCAAGGTAGGGTCTCAGGAAAGGCTGGATCCAGAAACTAGAGTTAAATACCACCGCTCCCTACAGAATCCACATTCATTTTGTCAACAACAGCTATTGTTTTAGCCCTTTAGGATACATCGGACAACAAAATAGACTTTATTGCTGGAAAAGACTTATAACAAATGATTAACTAAGAAGTTCCAAGTTCTGTAGACTGTACGATGTAAAAAGCAAATGCTGTGAGGTGGGGAGAGGTCACATCCGCCTGCTCTAAGTGATTGTTGATTGCCACTCTGAGGAGTCAACATTGATGCTGCAACATCAAGGACAAAGAGAAGACTGTGACCTGGAAGTCAGGGTGTAGAGGGTGGTGTGTTCAGGTAGTGACAGGTGGGTTTAGAGGGAATGTGTGAGGGGGAATGAAGACTCAAAGGAAAAGGCAGTTATGAAACGGCAGGTACCAGATCCTACCAAGCCTTCTGGACTGGATTTCTTTTCAAATGCAATGAGAATCCATGGACAAAATTTAAAGTAGGAGTGAAACTGTATGATTTATATTTCTGTAAAACTTTCATAGACTTTAGTGTGGGTACAAAGGGTCACCTGTACTCGGATGTTTATTGCAGCACTATGTATAATTGCAAGGACATGGAAGCAAACAAAATGTCCAAAAACAGATGACTGGATATAAAAATGTGGGACAGGGTGGGAATGGTCAGGGAGGGGGGTGAACCCCAGATATCACAGAGATGTGAAATTTATATATTAAAAAAAATTATCTTTAAAATAAATAATAATTTAAAAAAATTTAAAAATTAAAACTTTCATGGAGATCAGTTGGAGAGTGGCTTGGAGGAGGATGAGTGGGGGTGGTGGTGATTTTTAGGGTTCTTAGCTTGGGCCATGGAGACAGGGGAGGTAAAGAGAAGGAAGCCAGATTCAAGACAGAAGATACATGAGTGTTCACAGAGACATTATTCAAAATGGCCAAAAAGAGAATAATATTCAACTGAAATGCCCATCAACTGATGAACGACAAAACAAATGTGGTATAGCCATACTGCAAAATAGTATTCAGTGGTAAAAGGAGAAAACTTATTGATACATGCTAGAATATGGATAAAAACTTTAAAAGCGTTAGGTTGAATGATGGAAGTCAGTCACAAAAGACCACATATAATTTAACCCTTTCATATGAAAGACCAGAGGAGGAAGTTCTATAGAAACACAAAATAGTTTAGTGATGGCGCAGGTCTGGGGAGAAGGGCTGATGGGAGAACAGGTGGCAGCTAAAGAGTGGAGTTCTTTCGCAAGGATGAAAATCTAAAATTGGCTGTGAACATGGTTGCACATATCTGTGAATATGGATGATGTGTTTTAAATGAAAAAATTGTGTGGTATGTGAACAATAAATCAGTAACCTATTACTAAAAAAATAAAAGACCCACACTTGTGAAGCAGAACTGACAGCCCCTGGTGTCGACTTGGAGGAGGAAGGTGCAACCTGTCATCTACTTTCTCTGTGAGTCTGCTTCATTACCTTCCCCCTCTGTGGCAGGGGGTTCTCTGCGCGCAAGAGAAAAGTAGCCGTAAGGGTTTAGTTTACCAGTTCCATGGAGCTCCTGTGCAGTTGGAACAAAGATCTCTGTGACTCTATTTCAAATCCTCCAGTGGATTTGTTTGACTTGTAGCCCAGCATGAATCAGCAGCGGGGGAAGGACGCCTGGTCCCTCCAGCCAAAACCACTCCTTAGCAGGACCATGTAGAAGCAGCACCGGTAACAGGAAACTATTTTCTGATTTCTCAGACAAGAACCAATGGATAATGAGTGCCTTCCATGTGCCACATACAGTGTCATTGCTTTCACATCTTTCATCCCATTTAATCCCTTATCTGCACTGCTTGAAAGCATCTGCTGACTCAAAGAAAACATTCTCAATTGGGTACAATTTGCGGTGTATGCATAATGTCACATCAAGGCCACCACTGGTAAAATCATCCACCCTCTTTGAAATGGGATTACCAGCCACAGAGTCTGGTTACCAGAGGGGGTGTTCTCTGTTTACCAAACACAGGGCTAGCAGGCCCATATGGTTGGTGAACTGTCTTTGCCAGCAGAGAGGTTTCTGACAAATGTATTTCAACCAGCCTGACAGGAAAAGAATCTGTTGTGACAACTTGAGTTCTTACTAGAAACCTGCGAATTCCCTATTTAAAAAACTACCTCCTTAACCTTTATTACTGACATTACTCTTCAGCCTAGAGCTGAAGGTAGGGATGGAGACACAAGAAAAATCCATATTCTTTAACTTAATCAATGTCTGTGGGGTAGGCAGAATCCAAATCCAAACCATATTTTCCAAAAAAGATTTTCTCTCTTAATTCTAAAATCCATGTGTATTATATGAGAAATCTAATCCGTATGTTTCTTACTCATTTACACTTAACTCATCAAAGCATTTCCTCTACAGAACTATTTGATGTTCAAGGAGACTTTAGAGACTCTTTTTCTTTTTAACAAGCCTTTGTTCTTAGAAAGAAAGAAGCTGCTGAAGTTGTATATGCAAAGAATAAATGAACTTGAACCCCAGAAAGGTTACACTTTGTTCCAAGTAGGTTCTATTTCAGAAGAAACAACTTTGGGGATGAGTTCTTGTTCTTTTGAATTTCTTTAGGGGAAACCTCCAAATGGATGCTTGGATTTTCTGGCCAAAATAATATCCTCTTCAGCTGTTGGTTAGCACTGTTAGATCGATTGAGTCCACCCTCTTAAGGAATTCTGAAGTGGTCTTCAGAGTTTTAGTTAGGGGCTGCACCTAATAATGATCTCCAGCTGATAACTTGCAGCCAAACTCTGCCCAGGGAAATATGCATCCTTTGGAGATTTCCGACGTGGGGACTGGAAACAACAAAGTTCCTTGATGAATGAGGTGCTGAGGAACCAGAGAGTTGGGCTGCTGCCTCTACTTGCTCATCAGGACTTGAAGCCATCCCAGAGCCAGTGAGCTCTACACACCTTCATGCCCACATTCAATGATTTCTTTCTTACCCTATATTTTTGTGTGTGTCTATTTTGTAGCACAGCTATATCTTAAGACTGTGAAGGATGTGATGTAGAAGACTTCTCTTCTGCCTGTGAAAGGTTCACTAGGAAACCAAGCAGCCCAGGTGAGAAACCCATCAGGCACCTCTATGTGAAGACACAGGTGCTCTGCTTTGGGATGCACTGGACGTTCCTTCAAGCTCAGTTGCTAAAAATCATCTGCTTGATGTTTATCTGGAAGAGAGATTGATGACTGAGGGTGGCAGGGCTTATGCTCTCTGTGGCTTCAGCATTTCCACTCAACCCAAACTCATCCACCCCATGCAGAAACCCAAAGCTGTGGTCAGTTATCGGGACTGTTCAGTGGTCATCAGTTGTCGCTTCTCGTGTGTGCCTCCTAGGAATCTGGCAGTTTGTTAGAAATGTTCTTTCTGTGTTCTTCATTTCAGTGCTAATGGTGTTTTAGTTCCCTTTATGGTCTATTATGGGACTGCTGCCTGACCTGAACGACATGAGATAATGGGTAAGTATTTGACTCACTGCCTAGAGAAAAGGAAGAAGAGATACATGGTCCTAAGGAGTAGCGTTTCCTTATTTCTTTTCTGCTCTGATCTAGTATTTGGCATGTTACCAATAGGATTGCACTTATTCTCTCTAATAAGTGTTGTGATTCTGTTAATTGGTGAAGGAAGAGCTACAGAGTCTAACTCACTTGCTCATAGACAGCTAGTAAGGAACGAAAGTTGAGTGGAAACGCAATATGTGAGTAAGATGGAAGGGGAAGAGTGGCAAAGGTTAGAGTCAGGGAGAGCAATGAGGAACCATCGAGAAGCCTGCAGATAAAAAGGAAGGGCTGTGAGCTAGGACAGCTCATTGAAAGAGACTATGAGCAAAGAAAGAACAGACTTTAGTGACTGTAATATTTGAAATTCAGGAGTGGGGCTGGAGGGAGAGGAAAAGAAATTTCTTGTTCTGAGAAACATGAGCGATGTTAAAACTTGCATGTAAGGAGAGGCTGCAGGTTTGAAGGGAACCATGCTGAGTCCATTGTCTCTGCAGTTATGAAGAACTGAGGTCTAGGCTTCTGGTCCGTGCCAGAGAGTGGTTCATGCTGGACCAGAGGATAGCCTTGTGGAAAGCTGCTGAAGGCCATGGATGAGATGAGATAACCAGCCAAAGAAGCAGACAGCTTCCTGCATGCTGAACTTTGGGGACCACCATGTTGTGTTTCTCACAATATAATTTCAGTGCTTCTCAATCAGGGTTCCCCTGTTTCTGAGGTAGGAGTTAGAAAATAGGTGAGGGGGTGCACTTCAGTTGTCCCAGTAATTGGAGGATGCCACCATCCTCCAATTGCAGGCATGCAGAGTTACCAAGAATGTATGGCATCCTACAATCCACGGAATGCTTTAGCACAATGAAAAGTTACTCCAGAGTCCCCTTGGGGAAAATTTAGGAGTTTCCTAAGTCTCCACTGGAAAGTTATTTAGGTGAAAAAATTCAGGATGTCTCTTAGCCTAAAATATAACTACAGTTTCCACATATACATACATATATATAGTGCTTTTTTATCACAATAAAAAATTGAAAGAAGATAAAATTGCTTTTAACAATATGCTTATTTATATTTAACCCAATATCTCCCAAATGCTATTATTTTAATATACATACAGATATAAAAACTGTCATTGAGTTATTTTATATTCTTTTTCTTATACAAAGCTTTTATTGTGTATTTATACATAATATTTAAACAATAAAAGCATTTCAAATAATATCTAGTTATGACACAATAAAGAAATAATATTAATTAAATTAGTTAATACACAATGAATAAATTTTACTTATTTATACCAAATCTAAAATTATTTTATTTTATACTTATAGCATGTATCCAGACTGTCCACATCTCTAGAACTCAGTAGTCACTTGTAGCTAGTGATTATTACCATGTTGAACAATGAGGTTCTAGTTAATAGGTGCCACTTGTTAAGCAGACCTTAAGTACCAGACACTTCTGGGAATCTTTAATAAAAAATGACTTTTCACCCTCATAGTGGCCTTCTGCGATAGGCATACTTGTCCCTGTTACACTTGCGCTCAGAAATATTGAGTAAAATATAAATAAACATATTATTAAAACCAATTTTATCTTCTTCCAATTTTTCATTATAAAAAAAAGTACTATATATATGTATATGAGGAAACTGTAGTTATATTTTAGGCTCAGAGACATCCTGAGTTTTTTCACCTAAACTAAAGCTCGGAGAGCTCAAGCAGTTTGCTTGAGGTGACACAGCTCTGTTCCTAACAGAAGGGTGACTCAGGCACTCTGGCTCCCAGTCTGGGATGAGTCACTGTGCAGTGGTGCCTCTGCAGGACTTTTCTCTTAGACTCTTCCTCTTCCCTTAGACTCCTCCTGGCAGCTGGTGTCCCCAGTGGCTGCTAAGAGCTTGCTTCTTGAGGCCTGAATGGCTGCACAGGAAGCTGGCCCATCTGGGAGAACTCAGACTGGTCTTTCCCCGCATTTCTGAGTAGCAGCAGAGACACTGGGCAGCACCTCTGAAAGCAAGTGGAAACCTGTATGAACTTCCCAGGCCCCTGCAGTGTTCTTTGTTCTTCTCTGCCTTACCATTAGGAGAGGAGTGGGTCTGGGCAAATCTAGACAACACCCAGATGGGACAGCAGGATGTCCCCACTCTGGTATCAAATATGGCCTTGCTGTTGAGACCTGGCTGGTGATTCATCTGCATTCCAATAACTTTGTCTCATGGGTTTTCCTTTAAAAAGATGGATTTAGTCACTTCCTGGGACTCCCTCAAGATAATACTAATAACTTCCCCATTAATTATCAAATTATACCATTGCAAAATGATAACATTTGCTTCCTACCCAAACACCGCCCCTCATTGGTGAAAAGTCTCATTTAAGCGAATACGCTTTTAACTTGTTTCATTTCAACACCTCCATAGAGGCTACTAATGAGCTGACTCTTTGCCCAGCTGGTCCCTCAGCCCTTCCTTGAATTCTCTGTTCCAACACCAATTTAGATCTTGCAGTATTGGAAAGAGGGAAAATTTGCCCTGTAGATTGGAGCATGAACGGAGTCTTCTTGAAAGATGCATATACTTAAACTAAGCACTTTGTGTCTGCACTCCCCAGAAAGGTAAAACTGTCTTTGTTCCTTCCAGAAACATGAAAATTACTTAAAAGTGTGACTACCAGAGGAAAATGGTCTCCCAGTTTCGACTGGGCAGCATAACAAGTCAGGTAATTATACCTAGGTTCCCTTTACAGGAGCCTCTTAATTATTATCTAATAAAGAGATGATTCCAGGCCATAACCCACAAGGCTGGTGGCATTATAATCGTGGAACTGGAGAAATGCCTCCTGCCAGATGTTGTCTGCAGAGATGAGGGTACTTTGAAGGGATTCTTTATCCCTGCTTCAGAAGAATATTGAGTGCCAAACAACTCCTCTTCTTGGCACTGCCTCCTCTGGGGTGTCAGATGGGTCACTTCACTGGAGTGCTGTGAATCAGGTCAGTCTGTTCCTCGGATTAACCCTGATCTCATTCTGTTGGCAGCGGCAGTAGCCTGAGGCCCTGCTGCCTTCCTAAGGTTGCCTGTTCATGCCAGGACTACTAGGAGCGGGAAGTGCTGACTGAGCTCCTGCTGTGAGCCAGGCCAGCTCTTAGTGCTCTTGATACCTGGCTCCACATTTCCACATAGGTTTCATGATACTTCCCCTTCATGAGTGCAGATCCATAAGTTGATGCTTATGGATATTATGCCCATCATCCAAGGCCACTTAACTCACATAGTTGTGAGGGCTAGGATTTGAACCCCACTTTTCATTGACTCCAGAACCCAAGGGCTGGCCAGTGGAGGAACTATTCTGCTACATGTTCATAGCAAGAACTTTGACAGGTTTTTTTGTAAGGACATCCACTGTCATCAAAACTGGCCCCTGTCCAGGAGCAGTGACCATGGTGTTCTTTCCCCTGATCCAGTCAAACTCACTATTCCAAGGCCTATTTTCCCAGTCATACCAACAGGAGGTCTTCCCTGAGTATTTTCAAATTGAAACTGAAAAAAAGAGAGATCTTACTGACTCCAGGGGTGCACGAGGTGATGTGAGCATCAGGAGATCGTTCCATGGCCCAAGGACTGTGGAGAAGGCCAAAGAGATCACACAGAGAGGGAGAGAATGTCCAATGGTGTCAGAGTCCCTGATTCATATCCCTGAGGCACAATCCTGTGTTTCCTGCAATTTAGTCTTGCAAGTCATTCACTTTTCCCCTTTCACCTAAAATAGTTCAGTTTGATCACATGTGATTAAAAGTGTTCTAATACATCCTGCTCTGGAATGTGGTCTGCTGGGGAGCCTCTGAAGTCTTTTAATGAGCATTTTCGAATGACAGCTGTGGCACAGCAGCAGGAAGGAGTGGAGGGGGTGAAACTATAAGCAGGAAGACTACTCTTTGCAGTGTGGGTTGTAACAATAGTCCCACCAAGAGATGACAAGGATTGGAACCTAGGAGTCAAGATATTTCATTGGTAGAAGTTCTTAGATGTGGTGATTGATTAATTTGGGGAGATGATATGAAAGTGTCCAGAATAATTCTCAAGAGAACAGTGATGCCATTAACTGAGTGGGAAATGCAGGAGGCAGAGCAGACAGCAGGGAGGTGAATGGAGAAGAAATAAGCTTGGCCATAGATGGCTCATAAGTGTCTAGCTTCATGGACTCCTTTAAGTTGACATGGTATGTTCTGGCACCATGACAAAGGAGTACTTTGGCAACCACCTGATGCTCATAACATCTTCCCTTTCTAATCTGCTCTCAGCTCTCAGGAACCAGATAGTCTTATTTTTGTCCTTGCATCACACTACAGCTTTGTTGTAGCTGGTATTTTCTTTCTGGTAGTACTTGGGCTCCATTCCATAGGTTTCTATCCTTCCTGCTGCTCAGTTGGTTTGAGTCACCTTGCATAACTCCCTCCCTGGAGTGGTGGAGAAGGATGGCTAGCACTGTTAAAAACAAACAAATGAACCATGAGGTGGAAATCTTACTCTAGCCAATTTGGCTGCTTATAATTTTTAGATTCTTTGTGCAGGGAATCTACAGCCTACCATAGTTAAAAGAAGGTAAAGATGACAAATCTTCAGGTCCACAACTGCCCAACTAAGGGTTGTGGACAGGTAGCATTGAAAACAAGGTCCGGACCAAATCCGGTTACACCTGCAAACATTTGCCAATAAGCAAGGTTGATGATAATGACCAATCTCTTTCTGAATTTTATGAAAACTTTGCATTCTGACACATACTTGCAAGAGGAGATGACACTGGCAGAATTCAGTCTTTAATCAGCTTCATCTGTTAAGTATGCACATTGGGTCAGATGGAGATGTAGGTGAACAATTACTGTATAAGGCAGACATAAGGGTGTGAGCTGCTGAGCTTGCAAAATCTTTACTCTCTCTTCATACGAGGCTGGAAGACCCATGTTGTATATCTAATCATCCTCATAGCTTTTCTACCACTCCTTTCACCAATGAAAAATAATTTAAAAATCCATTAGACAAATGAACAACCTCTTTAGTCCTGTTGGAAGACACAAGACTGCTAAAACACAGAAATAAGCACACACATTTAAAGTGAACTGATAATTGACAAGAGAGTCAAAACGATTCAATGTGAGAATAGTTTTTTCAACAAATGGTATTGGGAAAACTGGATTAGCAGTTACTTGATTTGTTTGTAAAGTTGACTTTAACTCATAAGATACCAATTCTATTTTCTTTCCACCTTGTTTTCTAGTCATTGAAAGAGGAATTACCAATTCTGTTCAGTTGACTAAAGATATATAGATACTAAGAAGACCTTGGATGAGACAGAGCCCCAAAGAGACAATAACAATGGAGAATAACTTGGATAGGACCCAACACAGAAACATTTTTAGCTTGTTTTCAGTTGGAATGCTCTAAGTTGTCATTAAGCTTCCTCTTAAAGTAGGATCTGGAGTGGAGTAGTGACAAGTATCCTCTGTGTTGACTGATCTCTGATATTTATTCTTTTTTTTTTTTTAGACTAGGTCTCACTGTTTTTGCCCGTGGAACCGCAGGCTCTCGTTACCAGGGTACCACAGACTCAAGCAATTGCCAACCTCAGCTTCCCAGGTAGCTGGGATTACAGGCATGCGCCACCACACCCAGCTATTTTTTTGAAACTAGGTCTCACTATGGGCCCCAGGTGGGACTTGAACCTCAATCCCTAGCCCCGGCCGCTTCATAGGCTGAAGCTTACAGGCACAAGCCACCGTGCCCGGCCCTTGATCTCTGATATTTATTCTAAAGAGGAAAAAGAAACCAGAAAATTTATTCAATTGATGTTTCCCTAAGAGTTGGTGTAATTCCTAGTGGAGTGAGGGCTGTAAGGTACTGTCAACCAGACAGAGAGCCCATCAGGAGGCTGCTGACCTCATTTTGTCCACTGCAGTTCAAATACACAGACTTGGACTTGACATTTGCCAAAGTGCAGCTAAACAAATGATGGTAAAATGATGCTCCACCTATTCAGCCCACATCAAAATAGGGTTTTCAGTGTTAGAAAATAGACTCAGCAGAAATCTTAAGATACAGACCATTTATTCAGAGCTACTCTTCCTTGGCAATGCTGAATCTGTAATTTTATATAAGACCAGGCTTATATCTCATTGAACATTTCATCTCATTTAAGTAAATAGTGCAGAAGGAGAGAGGATAATGTGGAATTCAGGCATGCAAAATATGTAAAGTTCATGCGTTTGAAATAAATAGAAAGTACTGTAAGCGAATGACTGTTGTCACTGGAGTTCCCAGGAAAGAATCTGGAGGCCAGGGAGGGACATAATTCCCATTACACACAGGCCCAGTACTTTCCCCAACGCTCACTCCCTAAGACCTAAACACACCACACTGCCACAAAGTCACTTGCATTCTGGGCTCAGGAACAATGCAGGAAAATTCTAAGACATGAAGTTGAAAACAGTGCTTGGAAATAGATTAGGCAGCAACCGCTAAGAATCCCTGGACCTGCCTTTAGAAAGGACAAGTATGTAGGGCCTGGGGCTTGTTATTCTTCCTTGTGCGGAACAAAGAATCCTCTGAAGAGCTCATGGATACACATTCATTAAGCAAAGGTCATTCTGTGAATGCAATCTGGTGTGTTTTTACTCTTTGTCCTGCTAAGTAGCAAACATGGTTAGAGATAATAATAAAAGACTCCCAGGCTCTCATCTGAAATTCAGAATTTTTCAGATTTTAGAAGGTAACTCAGTACCTTTCTAGGAAGAGATTCTGAGTGGCTGATACCTCAATAAATTATATTTCTGAAGCAAATCTGTTCATCCCAAGTGAGGGCACAAAGTTGATGAAGAGTTCACATTTATTTAAGTTAGGCCAGGCATTGTTAACTAAATGAATTGTGGAAAACTGTAGACTTTCAGAGTTGTGTGAATCACAATTTTTGATTAAGAGATCATGGGCTGTTATTAATGTTTTGAGGTGTTGTTGACTAGCTTAGCTATCTGAAGAGACTTCAGGGAGCCAACAAAACATCATACAGCTTCAGATGCAGAAGCTTGGTATCCTTCAGGTGTACCTGTGGCGATCCATCCACCTGCCTGCCCTTCTGAGAGATTTTAAGATAGTGTGTGTTTGCACTGTTTCTTTCTTTGAGATTCTGCTCAAGGCAGTGTTGGCTTCATTGCTCCTATTGATCCCCCACGGTGAACGAAGACAGAATAATGGTTAAGGGCTATGACTTTGTGGTCTTAGTTTGACTTAAATCCTACCTCTGGCACCCTTCTGCTGTTTGTTGGATTCTGGAAACTGCTTAACCTCTTGAACCTCCGCTTGTACAGCCATAAACCCTCTTGCTGGGTTGTCATAAGAATTAAATGAAACTATAAAATTGCTGACATTTATGGAATGCTAGCTCTATACCAAGCACGTGCCAAGAGTTTGTCTATATGATTGATTATTCTATCAAGTAGATACCATCCTATCTTATATAGATGGGGAAGCTTAGGGAGGTTGACTAACTGAAACCATATTGCTATGAAATGCAGAAGCAGATATTCAACACTAAGTCATTGAGCTCCTGCCACTATTAACCACTACTAACACTTATGTCTTATTAGATGGTAGGTGAGATTTTTCACACAGTTACTGGAGCACAGTGAAGTCTCAAAATGTAACAACCATGACGCTATCACGATGTTGATGAAAATGAAGAAGGAAGATTGAGTTTTTAAATGGGCACATCTCAGAGGAAGACCATGAAGGGATTTCATTGTCTGTGATTGACCCTGTGGTGCTTCTGACTTAACAACCAGGTTAACCTAAACTGTCAATATCCTTTTTAAAATAGTCTCTAGTATACCTGGCTCAGAGACTTAAATGTTACTAACCCATTCTGCATGCTCTCTAGCTCAGTGGTAGGGTAGCACTACTGTCTTCAGTCAGATTTCTTGGGAAAGAGCCTTATGAGTAGGAGTGCAGAAAGTTTATTGGTGGGTGCCACAAAGATTACCATGTGTGGGGAAAGAAGGAAGGAAGGTTAGGTAGAGGGAAGAACTGCACTTCTATGCAGTTCTAACAAAGGCCACAGTCTAGTCCGGAGAAGTCCTGGGTTGAGATGCTTTGTGGAGTGCAGCATTCTAAAAGGGTTGAAGATTCCTGCCCTCTTGTATGCTTACCTTGTTCTGAGAGCAGGGAGAGTCATAGGATGGGAGATGGTGCTCATGGTGAAGTCAATAGTTATCTTGGAGTTCATCAAAAGACTTGATCAGTCAGGTGAGCCTCTAAATGGATATAGGTCCTTCTGGAAAGTCGGACTCAAAGCTCAAGAGGGAGCATGGGAAGGATCACCCAGCAGGAGGCAGTGGCAATCTCTAGGAAGCTGAAAATGATTCCTGGTCTGCAGTTAGACAGGAAATGGCTCTCACTCCCACAGTAACAAGGAACTACATTCTGCCAACACCTGGCTGAACTTGGAGAACCCAAGTCTTAGATGAGACCCCAGTGTTGGTTGGCATTTTGGTATTAGCCTGTAAAGATTCAGTTATGTCATATGCCATAGTTATGTCAGTTATGACATATGTCAATTATGTCATAACATCTGCTTTCCAGGCTGTGAGACAATAAAGGGATATGGTTTTTGCTACATCCATTTTATCTTATTTATTAGTTTACAATACCATCTATGAATTAAAGGTACAGGATCATGCCTTTGAGGTGTATGTTACCATGCCACATACTACTTTGCTTTATTCTATAATTTAATATTGAGATAGCTTAGATTTACATACAATAGCAAGAACAAAATCAAGAGTTCCTATGTACCCTTTATCCAGTGTCCACAAGTGGTAACATCTTGCAAAACTAGTACAAAATTACAACAGGATGCTGATATTCAGAAAGTCAAGATACAGGGCATTTTCTATTACCACAAAGAACCCTCCTGTTAGCTTTCATAGCCATGCCCTCTTGACTCTTGCACCACCTCCCCCACTCATCTCTTGGCAACTACTAATGTTCTCCATTTTTATGATTTTGCCATTTCAAGAATGTTTTTTTAGACTGCAGTAATACAGAAGGTAACATTGTGTGGTTGGCTCTCTTCACTCAGCAGAATTCTCTGGAGATTCACCTACATTTTGTGCAGTTTGTTCCTTGCTCTTGCTGAGAAGTGTCCCATGATGCAGTGGCTCACAGTGTTTTGTCCTTGTCTGTTGAAGGACGCCAGAGCTGTTTATAGTTTGGGGGCACTACCAGAAAAGCTGCTTGGAGCACTCGTGTACAGATTTTTTAGTCAAGAGGTTTTCATGTCTCTGCACTAATTACCTAGGCTTCTAATCCTGGGTCTCATGGCAGCTGCACTTTAAGTTATTGAAGAAACTACTGAACTTTCCCAAAGTGGCAATGCCATTTTACATTCCCACCAGCAGTGTGTGAGTGATGGAGCTTCTCTGTATTTAGAATTGTCACTATGTTTTTGTTTTAACCTTTCTTTTCAGTATAGCACGATCACTCACTGTGGTTTTGATCGACTTTTCCCTAATGACTAATGATGACCAATTATTCTTGTTTACTTGTCATTAGTATATCATCTTCAGTAAAATTTTCTTGATACCATTTTCCCATTTGCTTTTTTTCCCTCCTCTTCCAGCAACAGAGAACAGTCCTCATTTGCTTTTTTAGGTTTTTTTTGTTGTTGTTGGATTTTGAGAGAGTAGTATGTGTTCTAGATATAGTTCTTTGTCAGCTATATTGCAGTAACACAGTAACTGTATGTATTGTGTAACATTTATGATTGGCTTTTTGAAAATATTTTCTGACTGTTGGATGCTAGTGTTTTCTTGCTTATAATAGTTTTTGGAAGCAAAGTTTTAATTTTTAATGACAGTCAATTATTTTAATTTTTTCTTTGTATAGCATATTCTCTGTTGGTCAATCTAACAACTCTTTGCCTAAACTCAAGTAACAAAGATGTTCCCTTGTTTCCTTTTTAAAGAGTTTTATACTTTTACATGTTACATTTAAACCCATGATCAATTTTGAGTTAATTTCTTATAAGGCATGATATTTAAGCTGAGGTTTGTTGCAAAGGTTATACTTCCTCTATTCAATTGTTTCTTAGAAAAAAAATCACCTGGGAATATTTGTGTGGGTCTAATTTTTGATTCTCTATTCTGTTCATTGATCTATGTGTCTATCACTCTGTGAAAACTACAACTACATAAGTTTTCAAATAATGTAGTCTTATTCCTTTTGTTCACTTTTTACAAAATCACTTTTGCTATTCTAGTTCTTTTGCATTTCCATGTAGATTTTAAAATAATATTGTCTTTATCTACCAAAGAAATCTTGCTGGTGATAAAGTTAAAACTGTATATAAATTAGGGCAATGTGACCTCTTATTAGGTGGAGTCTTACAATCCACAAACATATTGTCTCTATTTATTTAGATCTTTGATTTCATTCATCAGCAGAGGGTTTTCTACACATACATCTTATATACATGTTGTGTTAGATTTGCAGTTAAGTATTTTATTTTGGGGGCAATTGTGAATGATGACATTTTTAATTTTGATGTTTACCTGTTCATTAATAGTATATATAGATCCAATCGTTATTGTTTTTAAATGTTTATCTTGTATTTTATAGCCATGCTGAACTCACTTATGTGTTTTATGAGTTGGTCTGCTTTTCTTAGTTTTGTAGATTCAATATGACTTTCATATATCATCTATAAACAGAAACAATTTTAATTCTTCTTTCCTTATATGTATGTATTTTGTTTCTTTTTTGTGCTTCATACTGTTCAGCAGAGCTTCCAATAGATGTTGAACAAGATTGATGAGAGCAAACATCCTTGTGTTCTTGATCTGAAGGGAAAAAACATTCAGCCTTTCACAATTAAATATAATATTAGTTGTGGACTTTTTGGTGGATAATCTTTAACAAGTCAAGGAAGTTGCACTTCAGGTTTCTTTTTCTCACCCTGCATTTTTGTCATGAATTATGTTTTGAATTTTGTTAATTTTTGGAATCAATTGAAAAGAACATGTGATTATTTTTCTTCATTGTTCAATAGGGTGGGATATGTTGACTGATTTTCAGATATAGAGCCAACCTAGCAATCTAGAAATAAACTTTGTCTGGGAGAGAACAGAGGACCTTAGGAGAGCACTTTGCTTGATTTTAAGCTATCTATAAAGAGTATTGAATTCAGTCAGCAGTCAGGGAGAAAAAGAATTTCCAGGGTGAGGTATAATGCATACAAGGACACTGAGACAGGAAACTGGTTTCTTAGGGACAAAAACACAAATATTTCAGGCTTGAATGTTGAGTCCAAGTGCGAGAGTGGTAGGAGATGAGGCTCAGATATTGGCAAAGCAGAGTTCCCAAAGTGCTCTAGACATTGACCCTTCACCAGAAGGTGAGAGCAATCATTGTGAGGATGGATATGCAACTGATCCAGTAACATTGGCTTTTTAGAAACCCAAAGAGAAGGGAACCCAAAAGGACTATGCCTAGGGAAGGTGAACAACAAGGCCACTAAGAGGAGGAATTAGGAAAGGAAGTCTTCCATTACCACTGCCTCTGAACTCATTATCTTTTTTTCTTCAAACACGTCTGCTCTGAGCCCCTTGATTCTCCTTACCCACTATTCAAGCACTTGTCCAGGTCATGTCAAAGTCTTATTTCTCTCATCTCCTGTAGCCAATCTATTGGCGCACACTGTTGCTAGAAACTCTATGTCCTCTTTCTCTTTCGTCTTTTTGTTCTACTCACTGTTACCAACTCAGTGTGCCTGGGGCCTTCACTGACCCTTATTTCTGTGTACCTCTGTTCTATTCTGCATCCTTTCTCCTGCTTTCATTTTTGAAATTCCCTGCTCTAATCAAATCACATCTATTTCTCTATAAAATCTTCAGACAGAATCCACCTGGTTTGGGTCAAGTGGAACAGGTCCCTGCTGTTTGAGGGACTGAGGTCATAAAGGAACTGTTCCGGGAGGTCTTTGAGAGAAATCAAATGAAAACTGTTAGAGGATCCTCAAAGCAAGAGTGGCCATCTGCAGTGCAGAGCACTGGGTCTGAAGAGGTATCTTCTCTTTAGCAATTTCCTTTCCACCTAGACTCTGTTCATTTCTTCCACAGCCATGTTTTAAAGACAACTAGCTCAGGTCAAGCACACAGGGGCACACAATGTGAATTGGATGCTGTTCAGTCAGGTTATTGCTTTATTAATTCTTATAATTTAATCAGCATTTTTTGACTTCTCTTTTCCCTGTTTCTACTTGCCTTGCTATTACAAAGTGCTTCCTCTCTTCCCTTTTTACTCTGCTTGAGCTCAGATTTATGGGAAACAGCAGCTCTGGCCATTCCTTGGTTGTCATGTCAGGACCCCTGGATACTGAATCTACATACCATGGTGAATGATGCTAGGCTCTTGGGGACACTTCATTGTCCATATAAAGACAGTCTAGGGGCAGGGTTTGGGCTGCCTTTCTATTGAAGCTGGGAGCATGACTCTCCAGTCCTTGCTTGTCCAGGGATAGAGTAGTATTTGTTTAGTAAATGAGTGCTAGTATTTGGTTAGATGTGAAGCCCTCAGAAAGTTATTCCAGGAACACAAGATTATATTTGTCTTCAAGTTCCCTGATCCAGCCTATCACCACCCTCAGTTCCCAGTGTATACCTGAATGCCTAACACTGAGTTTTTTGTCTTTCTTCATTAGCTTCCTTTCAGATCTGCTCCTAAGCCCTCTTTAAGTCCCATTTTGCCACTACACAGCCTAGATATCTATTCTCAGTATTTTCTCTACCTAATTTCTTCTTCCTTATTTTCAGTCCCAGGTTCTTGGTTCAACTCTGTTAGATCTCGCTTTATTACAGTTATCTGGGAATTCCTCTCCAATCACAACTCTATTTATCCCTGATGATTGTCTGCTTACTTCTTGACTATAAGGATCTTCAAACCTTGAATCTTCCAACATTATGTGTCATGGATAAGGGTGGTAGTCTCAACAGCAAAAGGAGTGGCTTCAGTGTGGCTAGGTAGTGTGAGGACTCT
The DNA here is from genome assembly GCA_004024945.1 of Uropsilus gracilis. NCBI lineage: Eukaryota > Metazoa > Chordata > Mammalia > Eulipotyphla > Talpidae > Uropsilus > Uropsilus gracilis. The sequence continues at coordinate 17,536 of PVHY01008837.1, read as the reverse complement.
TGGTTTAAGAACAAAGGGTCTTCAGAGTGGAAATTGACCTTTATGAGAGGATGGAAAGACAACAGTAGATAACAGATTGCTCTATGCCAAAGGCTGAGCATGACAACCTATAAAAATTAAGCTATATTAATATCACATCCAGTTCTCCACTGACAGTGGATGAAGAGTTGCCGCAGGATAAAGTGCCTGGATCCCCTGGCCCTAACCCTCATAGAACAGATGCCTCTTTGCCCGCTGGGGTGTTCCTACCTGACTTTCTCAACACAGAGCCACAGAGTGAGAAGGCCAGGAGACCACTCTTGTGGTCAAAGTGTACTATCTAAGACTCCAGACTCTTGCATGAAGGGCTTTGTTGTCTCTGAGTGATAGATTCCAGGAATGTCCACTTCTTTGGGCTGTGCATTTACTCTAGGTCAAAAGGAAAATAGCTTTCATCTCCCTGAACTGATGTTCATCCATTTCTCATAAAGTATTCTATGGAGAATTAACAAGAAAGAGCACATGCTCAAAGAATAGTCTGGCAGTGAGGCAAGATGATGTTTATAAAATATATCATATCTGTCTATGACAGCAATAAAACAATTTGGTTATGCAATCAAAAACTTCTAAACCCATTTGTTTGTTTGTTTCCCCTATATTCCACATACAGGTGAGATCATCCAGTATTCTTTTTCTTTCTGGCTTATTTCTGCTAACATGATTCCTTCTGGTCCATCCATGTTTTGGTAGGAGAACTCTGGGGTATATAACGATCTCATATGTGTGTGTGTATAACTTTTAAATCCACATTTAAGGGAATTATTCACACTCACTTTTTAAGGACTTCAGCTTTTCCTCATTGGTCTTCATGTCTTCTACTCCACTGCAGACACTTGAAGTGTGGGAAATTTTAATATTTTATACGTCTTTCTGAATGATACTTTCTTTGATATAACAGAAACTGAAGGAAACCAATATTTTTCTTAAACCCCTTCAATAATCATGAAGATTTAATGCCCTAACAATGGTGACAGATAACTAAGGATGGTACAGAAGTTCCTTTTCTGCCCCTTTGCACCTGGGTATAAAACATCTCTTCATCAGGCCCCCCAGGGCAGTTGGCTTAGTATCTCGATAGAGGAGCTCTCCATGGAAAACCCAGAAGGCTCTACAGAGTACACAGGGCTGTGGGTCACGGCAGCTGAAGAAGAGCTTACATGAGTTTAGGTGGGGTTCTGTGTTTGAATGTTAAACATGGGGATGTTTAACAGAGGAGACAGAGGACCACATGATGCTCTTAGCCTCAGCAGCCCCTAATAGTGGACTATAGATCCAGAAGGAGTGTAACAAATGCCAGGGAGAAATGAAATCAGGGAGGGAGGGAGTGGCTGTCAGGGTAGGGGGAAGGAGTTATCAGCAGGTATGAGACAGGAGAGGCAGAGACTGAGTTTGGAGTGCTGATGTTGAATCTTATCTGTGGATGTTCACTTTGCCTGTAAATTTTTTTCTAGCTCTTCTCCATAACTCTGAGGCTGAGAATGCACGTGATAGATCTGAGACTGTGACTTGTTTAAAGCGATTCTTGAAAACTCTCAGGAACAGCAGCAGATAGACATGGCTTCCAAATAGTAAATATGGAAGGAGAAGGTTTCTCGCTGACATAGTAATGTGACCAACTCACAGGAGAAAAACAAGATCAATACAGCTTCTTGCTCATGAGGTCTCAGTTCATCTTCCTATGCTGTTTACAGCTGTTTCTCTAGGAGAAAATTAAAAATTATTTTACCAGAAGATCAACAGATACAAATCTTCATGGATGATTTAAGAAGTGTGTAGATGATGAATGAAACTAGACTTTAGGTGATAATCATGACATAGTGTTTACAGATGTTGAATTACAATGTTGTACACTCAAACTTATGTAAAGTTCTAAATGTTGCAGCAATAAAAATTTTGTTTTTAAAAAGCAGTGCATTGAGTCTTAAAGTAGCTGAGTGTAAACCTTAAAATTACTCATCACAAGAAAAGAAAATTGTGACTCTATATGGTGATGGATATTAACTAGATTTATTATGGTGATCGTTTGCAATATATACATATATCCAGTCATTCCTTTGTACACCTGAGACTAGCATAATGTTATATTCTAATTATACCTCAATGAAAAGTATCAAAGCTAGAAGAACATGACTCATAAATTACGAAGAGAAAATCCATTTTGCATCCTTAGCTATGCCACTGATGTCTGAGACAGAAGAATACAATTTGTAGGTCTCATAGCCTTTCTATACAAAATATGGATGACAATATATGGATAACAAAATATAGGACGGCAATAGCAGCAAATATTATTCACATGCTATTTGTTATCCAATCTGGGGTCCTTTTGAGAGTGGAAAGGAGAACTAATAATTATTTCAGGACAAGTTATACTGAGATGCCCTAATCACAGTGGAAAGAGCATGGATTCTAGAGTCAGGCCCAGATTTCAGTCACAGTTCTGCACATATTTACTCATTCATTTACTTTGCTTATTTGATATTAATGCTTGTTTTGCAACATTGTTATGAGAATTAAATGCAATAACATTTGTGAAATCTCTTAGCATAGCATAAGACTGGATTTCCAAATATATCTGTGGTCTTTTATTTTATAGCAGTGTTACAGGAAAAGTGAATTTGTTTATTTGTTCATATATTCCTTCACCCATCAGTGAACTGGACAAGCATTTATTGAATGGAACAGATCCTCAGTGGGAAGCAACACTACTCTACAGGGGATGCTTTAGAAATTTGTGGAGGTGTATTTGGTTGTCACAATGACTTAAAGAGGACCACTGGCTTTTAGCAGGAGGGTGCCAAACATGCCAGCAGTCCTGCCCATATAGAAGAGCCATAAACAATGAAGGGTTTTCCCTCTTCCTTCATGGTCCCCTAGAGTCCCACTGGATGTTCATGTAGATTTAAAAACAGAAAAAACCTCTATAATAATCTGAGCCTAGAGATCAATTTTATTTTGTATAAAATCCAAAGTTGTTCTTTTTTTTCTTTTTTCAGAGTTCTGATACTTAGTGATCTCTCAAGAAATGCATCAGCTGTGTAAATTAAGGGAAGGTTGTATTTTACCAAGAGTTGCTCACCATTTTAAGAACTCTCACTACTGTAGGATAGCAATGGTAGCATGGGGAAAGCTATGTTTGTCACTAACACAGAGACCTACCTTACACTGCATGGAAGGTTTTTTCATTCATATGAGTCACCACATAGGAGTCAGCATCAACTTTTAAGACTGCTGGTGTGGCCATGGCTCTCTATGGATTTAGTAAAACCATATTCATTTATTAAAGTTATTTTTCTTTTACTTCTCCTTTTTCTTTTTAAAAATTATATATATATATATATATATATATATATATATATAATTCACATCATTGTAGTCCCAGAGGGTAACCCACCACCTTCCTCCCCTGACCGCTCCCACTCATGCCCCCCCTCCCCCAGTTGTGTACTTTGGTTGTTAGCTTGTTTTGACTTTTCCTATGCTCCATATATTAGTGAAACCATTTGGTTTCTATCTTTTTCTTTTTGACTTGTTTCTGCTAATATGATTTCTTCTAGGTACATCCATGTTATCATAAATTCATCTTTTACTTCTTTTAATAGGGCATTGTGTGTGTGTCAGAAACTGCTATCTACTCATCAAATTTCATGCTTTCCTCTACTGAGCTACCAACTACACTAGATTTCCCAGCCACCTTTGCAGTTAGCTATGGTCATGTGACTAAATTCTAGCCAATGGCACCTGAGCAAAAGCCACTCAGGCCATGGAAACCTCCTACATGCACCCTTCCCCTTTCTCCTCCCCATCATTTACTTACCTGCCCAGTTCTGTGAACTGCCCAGTTCTGTGAACTGCCCAGTTCTGTGACAAGTAGACTTCTATTGTAGTTTAACCATTAAATATAGGGTTTATTTATTTTAGCTATTCATGTACATTAACTAATAAAATATGATCTTTTTAAAAAACATACTGATAGATGGATTTAATTTTAATATAGTAGAGGGGACAGTATAAATATTAAATATGAAAGGAGGCTTAGTTGTGACAGAGTAGGGAGCTACTGCCAGATTATGGAAGGTTCTCTTAAGGCTATAATTCATCCAGTTTGAAACAGAGTGAGCATGGCTACACAGTCTCACACACCTGTGCAGTTAATCATTAATTCAAGGCCATGTGTAATAATAAACAAATGAATTGTGTAGATTTGGTGGCCTTCAAATGTTTTTCACTTTGCAACCTTGTTAGTTAAAACATCTTGAGCAAGCATGGTCAATCTATGTGCATTCTATAGGATTCAAGGCACTACTAATTGTACTTTACATCATTATTTTATGTCCCATGAAGAAAGAAAAATATCACGGCCGAAAAAGTATGACAAAGTGTTCTTAAGGCATCAATTGTAAAATTTGTAGGCATGTGGGAGATTTTAAAAATGGAGGACCCTATCTGTAGGACCCTATCTAGAATTGATAAAAATGAGTCCTCTACTTCTATGTTCTAAAGGAACATATGATGTCCATGAAGAAGCATACACAAAATGAGAGTTTGTTTTTTTTTAAAGGTAGCATCAGTTTAAAACTGTATATGATTCAGAGATTTAGAATCACACTTCTTCAGTTCTGTTACCACACTACACCCAACACCAAGGATTTGCACAAATAGTTCATAAAAGAGGAGCTATTACTAGTCAATGATTTTAAGGTCTGTGAGGCAGGAGCTGTGCCGAACCCTTTACCATTGTCTCTCTACAATGTGCCCCAAGGAAAGGCCTTTGAACACTCAGCTAGAAGGTGTCTGTATATGAAGAGGGCATATACCAGCAGCCAAATTTGTTTCTTAGGTGGAATTTCCCAGGCCCCCAAACTGTGAGCAATAGGAGGCTGTTACTTAAGACACCCTAACTAAGGTATTTTGCGACAGTTGCCTGAATCAAAGTACTTATGTTACTGTAATTATTTGTATGATGATAGATTCTTTCAATCATATTATATGTTCTCCAGATCATGTCCTAGTCACCTCTGCCCCTTGTGGTGTTTAACTATAGATACCTGACTATGTAAATGATTGTTAAATGTTGGTTAAACCTTAAATTCTGTTCTAAGGAGTTTGTACTTGAACAATGGGAGCCAATAAGAGTTTCCAAATAGGAAGGGTATGGTGTCAGCTCAGTATTCTTAAGGAATGAATGACTCGACCTTTGGAACCTAAGGTTTCTGGTAATAAAAGTCAGATTGCACAAGGATAAAATGATGGGCAAGTTCTCTGAATAGCATGACTCATGGCTTAAATGTGTGATGGCCATAGGGTTTTAAGTTGGCCCCCCTGAACTCCTTGCAAAGTGAGAACATCTGCTAGAAGACCACTCTGTGAAGTGTTAATTTTATTTTTGTTTATTCAAGCTGGACTATGGTTGTAACTGAGTAATTCTTTCCAATCCTATGCTTGTTGCTACCTCTGTAGAGAAAGTGTCCAGATGTGGAGAGAATTTGAAGTCCTTTATCATGGAAAAAAATCATGCCTTCAAAGTCTCCTTTTAGGCAATAAGTAGAGAGTGCTTCTAAATACTGTAAAGTCAATTTGCTACCCAAGAACTACTAAAGAGGTAAATGTGTGAGTTTAAATTTATCAAATAATCTGGGGAATACAAAGATGTGAAACACACACACACACAGAACACACACACACACACACATATATATAAACAAATAAATAAAGTTATCAAATACTCTCTAGCAAAAAGAAAGGCTACTAACACACGCACACAAACACACTCACACCTGTTGATGTCTACCATTCTACCTTTAGGATACATAGCTTACAATCATTAAATACTTTCTAAATGTCCCACCCTGGGGGAAGTGGCTGTGTGATAAAGATTTCCTTATATGGGAGTGTGACTAGGAACTGCTAGAAAATGTGGCTACAAATCTTGCATAATTCCCTGAGAAGGAAAAGGAAAAAAAAAAAGGATAACAAAACCTGCGGCACACAGGAAATGCCTGGCTAATATGACGGCCAAGCACATTTGTGTGGGAAAATGCACAGGCTTGCCAGCACCCACTCCCTGTGGAAAGATGTCCCATCTCATCTCTGCTCGTTGTGATGCCCAAAAACTTCTTGAGAGACTTTTGAAAGAGACCTCGGCACTTGAGGCCGGGATATTTTGAACAGTATTTCTCACAGGCTTAGCTCTGAGTTCCTTGCAAACTGCTAAATCCCTCAACCTCTAAATTTTGTTTTGAAGTCATACATTTCCCTCCAGGCTTCTTGATTTTCAGAAACCAGTACAGTGTGTTTCATTTGGGAACAACTGGAAGAAAGCAACTTGACTGCCAAATAGAAAAAAAAAAAATTTTTTTTTTTAACTTTGTTGGCTTATAATTTTCTGTAGAGGTTTGCCCTGTCTGCCAGATGTAGGGATGTGCAAAGGAATTAAAGTACAGAATTGTGCTGGTTTTCTCATTTAAAAATATCTCAACAAGCTAAAATGTCGGACTGAATTAAAATATAAATGCGAAGAGAAGGATGTGATGTCCTTTGCTCAGCTTTGAAACTTCAGTGGCAGGAGTGCACTTAGGATGCTGTCTACTTGCTAATCTGATGGATTTTTCCCTTGTCTTCATTCTGATGCCTCCAGCCCACCCGCAGACAGGGGTTCAGAGGGACCTGGGTTACAGTTCATCCCTTAACTTTCCATTGACCTTTAGGGCAATTCACTTCACTGGAGTCTCAGGTCCCTATCTTAAAAAGCAAGGCAAGTAGATGGCTAAGAATTGAGTGAGGTAAGGAATGTGAAGGGTTGATCCCAGTATCTGGAAGTTCTTAAGTTCCAGCTATATAGAAGCCTGTTATTATGGTCCTTCATCTCTGCCAAGGCACCACTTAGGAGAACAACCTCATCAGTGGGTTCTACTCAGTTTTTGGTATTTCTGATAAAAACGAAATCTGTAAGGACCATTCCATTTAAAGTATTCAAGTCCAAATGAGTTTCATCAGAATAACTTAATATGTACAAGCTGAAGAACTTTAAAACCATTCACAGGGTTTCAATAATTGACTACACGTGTATTTAAAACATCTGCCTAAATCTTGGTATCAATCCCTTTTGACAATACCCAGGTTGAAGGTCAAGATCAACCCCTCCCCATTGGTAGACTTGTCGCTTAACTCACCCATGGTCCAGGTGTTTGCTCCTTATCCTCTTCAAGTCTGTCATTCCTGTTTCTTTTCATTTCTTCTGGGTTCCCTCTCTCTCCCACTGGAGGCATTGTTTCCTGACTAATGTTGCTGCAGTTGCATTTCTTCTTTACAGCGAAAGACAGGCCTTCCCCCAAGATGTCCAGAACAGGCCTTCCTAAGACATGTCACTTTGGTTTATGAATTATTTCATGCTAAGGTCCATGGAGACCCCGCAGGCTCAGAGAAATATTTATTACTCCCTTAACTACTTAGAAGGAGAAAATTGTAGTAATACCCAGAACTGGGATTTTTACATTAATAACCTTTCTCTCAGTGAAATCCAGCTAAATGGCACAACAAACATAATTATAAGGCATCTGGTCTTTGTCACGTGAGTCCCCTTCCTCTTGCCTTGAAATCCCAAGCTCCTATTCCATTCCTTGGCTCAGCAAACAATATATCTTCATTTTATCCTCTTGACTTTAGCATTAACATTCATATAGATTTTCTGTAAGTATGTAATTAAATTTGTTCTTTTCTCTTACTAATCAGTCTGATGTTCATTTGATAGCTGAACAAGTCTGAGAAGAACCAGAAGGGTAGCCACAAACTTTTTCTTCATCCCTACAGTAGTAACTACTTGGGTTCAAAGCCTGTTACTTGAATCACCTAACTTTTCGGTGCCTCCATTTCCTCATTTGTATGATGAGGTATTCTCTTTGGGTAAGAGAATACCTACTTCCTGATAGTGTTAGGAAGGGAGATCCCCTTTGTGCTGCATTCAAAGGCTGCACTACCCTGTGGAAAGTGCAAGAACTTGATGGGTGGTAGGTGGAGAGTTCCAGGTTTTAAATCTCATGCCAATCATTTTCACCTCTACTTCCTTCTTTTTTATCAGTAAAAGTTTGATTTTTTTCTGCAGTTGAAGTCTACCCAGAAGACATTTTTTATCTTTCCATGTCCCGATCTGATATAGCTGTGGCCCATGAACCTTGAGTTGAATTCTCTGGGGCAGTCCATAGGAAGACTTCTTTCTCCCTCTTTTCTATTAAAATGATATAGATTCACAACACTGTGCCTGTTTCATAGGTATGGGGTCACAGCACTTTAGGTATTTGTTAGTACCCACCCATAGTCTTCTGCCATGGGGCCCCCTCCATACTCTGCTCAGCATCTTCCCCCTGTGATAGCTACAATCTTTAGGCAGATTTCTGGGATTTATTTAGGTTTGGTTCTATCCAATTCCTTCTTTTGTTTCCCTATACTCTACATGCAGGTGACACCATCCAGTATTTCTTTCTCCTCCTGACTTATTTTGCTTAGTGTAAACCTCTCTAGTCCCATCCATGTTGTTCATGGAGTTCATCTTTTCTCCTAAAAGGATAGCCTGGGCTTCTCTTTTCTTTCCTCTTTTCCCATCCTAGAAACTTTCTGTGGTGTCCAGGCAAACTTTTTCAGAACAAATACACCCAGGAACAAAAATGACACATGCTTCCTAAAGCCCTTGTGAGAGCAGAAGAGGTTAGGAGTGTAAAGCATTTCACATGATTCCCCCAAATAGTAGTCTTCCGAATAGATACTTTTCTATTTCTTCCTTTCTTGTCCTTTTATTAAGAATTATCCTTGCTACATGTAAAAATAAGGGTTGTTGAAGGTCATTTCTGGTATTTTGGAATTTTTTATTAAAATAATATTACATTACAATATTACATAAATTTTTGGTATGTGCCTCAGGAAAAATCAACATATGGATAAACTATAGCAAATTCACTGTTAAAGTCCAATTCTGTCCTTCACCTTCATTGTTGCCTTTGGCCTGGTATCCTATCTCCCTTCTCCCTTCCCATCTGGTAACTACTAACTGGCTTATACTCCAAACATTTATTTTTATGTTATTTCATTCACTTTTTTGTTTTCTCTGCAGGTCACATATGAGTAAAACCATACATTATGTTTGTCTAACATTGTATGAATTTACTCATTGCTTTGCTTTTATTATTGTGTTCCTAAATGTGGAATACCCAATTAAAAGTGACCCTATAGTCTAAAGTGACTCCCCCAAGCAAATGTATCTTTAGACTGCCTACTGAGAGCATAATCCCAGGGCAAAGGAAATTAATGGCCAGGTATTTTTTCCTGCACTAACATAGGGCATTTTGAGCTTTATGATAAATTGTGACCTTTTAGAACTGATATCCTCAGAGAAACATCTGCAAACCACTCATGTTGGTTATATTTGTATGTTTAGCTTAGGAATGTGAAGATTTAAGAGAACTATAGTGGCTTTATTCAAATATCACTTCAGTTCTCAGAAAGATTTGGGTAACTAGTAGCCATGTAGACTCGGAAACAGCAGTTTCTGAAAACCTGTATCTTTTTATGAGGCATTGTGGATACCAGACTTTAAAAGGATAACCATGGTATATTACCTGTACTTATTGTGTGTATTGATTAATTAGTGAATATAATAGATATCTAGCTCTGATGCATCTGTGGGAAAATGCAGCTTGAGTCTCAGGACACAGCTTATTGGTAAAGCATGCTTGTGTGAAATGGTCTCACCTGGTTTTGTGATACAGCTTTATTTTTCTCTTCCTAATGATTCCTTTCTGGCAACGTGCAAAGAAGACCACCTTGAACCTCACAAACTGCCCCAATCCAACTTCAGAATCAGTGGTTATACAACTGGAAAGGTCATAGGAGAGATTTATGCAAAAACCTTTTCTCTGGGTATCTTGCTTTATTTCTACTGAGTTAGTATCACATATTTTTAGCATACTCTCCTGGTAATTGACTCTGTAAGTCAGGAGCATACGACATGGAGTCTGAGCTCTCAGTAATAGCGTGTTGACTATAGTTGAAGTTATTAAATCGTGAATGTGTGAAAAAGAAAATGTCATAATGCCACTAGTGGAGGAAAGAAAGTGCACACAAAATCTACTACTATGAAGACAGCATGTTGGGAAATGAAGCAAAAGGGAATTTTTCATTACTTGTATCTGCGTTTATGTTGTAGTAAAGTGTATGTGGCTACTATCGTGAGCTTTATGTATACCTCATCTGTAACAACCTAAGCACTCCATTGGGCTAAAATGTAATCAAATATCTTGGTTTCTATTTAGTAGATTTGTGGCAAGCATCAGTGATAAAAAAAAAAAAACACCCAAAGTATTCCCACCTTAGATATAATAAATGTTCCCTTCTCAAATTCAGGTGGAAAGAAAGGAATTTTCTGATTGAGACAAGGGAATGAATTCTCACTTTTCATTTTTTGACCTAGACAACACATTCATTTTATCAACGACTCTTGGAATTAAATTTGGAATTTCAAAGCATTGAAACTTGACTCATTTTGAGGTGATATTGGAAAACAGTATAACACATTTTTAATGAACTTTTTCCCATTATCCATAGAAGTTAGCTGAAACTTTCTCCATCATTCTTTACTATTACACTCTGCCCCAAAGTTTACCTTTCTCTTCAAATGTGTCAAATTTAAAGTAAAATCTTACTTCCTAAATTATAAGAATTATTTTAGTGAAAAATGAAATTAAGCCACATGACTTTGGCAGGAAGGTAAAGGATAGAGTTCATTGGTATACTTTCATTACGATTCATTTGGATCATCAAAAAACCCTGTATTTTCACATGCTTTGTTTTCTTTATTCCTGTAGAAAAAATTAGCATTCTTTTGGATAGAGGGGAAGAGGTCATGTGAAAAATGAACCAGTTCCTCAAATACATGTCAGAGTCTCTTGCCAGCCTAGCAGAGTCTGTAGCCTGGACCTCTGAGTTCTACAAGAGAATTACAGACTTACAGATTTTCTATTTTAAGATGGAAAGGTGATATTCATTCTAGAGAAACCAAATTTCAAACTTTGAATTTTAATCTTCTTATGGGCTAGCTTTCTTCTGATGCTGGGCAGCCACAGAAAACCATAATTCCCAGTCAATTCTGTGATCCACAAGGATAAAAACCCAGGGGTCTACATTTTTGTGTGTACCAGAGCTGTTTGAATATTTGTTCTGTGTTCCTGCAACCTATTACATCCAGAAAAACACTCATCTGTGTATGATATATTCAACACTTCATTAAAAAATACTTTGTGTTCAATGACATTGTCCAAACATAGTCTAATATAAGTGTTCTAAATATATTAAAGAGTGGTTAGGCTAAGTTCTGGCATTCAATAGTTTAGCTGTATTGAATTGTATATTGAAAATATCATTAATTGAAAATGCCATAGGAGACTTGTCATACATCTTTGTGAATGAATAAATGAGTTGAAGTTGAAAATGAAACTTGAATTAAATACTATGTAAGTTATCATCTTGACATCATCTTTATTCCCCCATAGAAAGGTAGACACTAATTATGTATATGACATGGAGCAAATTAATTAATATCTCACAGCCTAGTTCTTCACTATAAAAGTTATTAGCTAGTAAAGTGTTCCATTTGATTGTTGGATATAAGTTCACATCCAAAAAATGAAATTACGTTTCTTTACAACAGTAATGACTCATTTGAAATAATTATATATTGTTTATAACAGATATGAATTATAAGGTTTAAAGTATCTACAAATAGATAGAACAAGAGATACATGAGATCTTTGTGGAGAAATTATAAAGCATTATCAAAGGACATTAAGGAAGATCCAAATAATCTGAGAAATAGAGCATATTAATAAACAGAAAATTTTCTTCAAATTAATCTATAAACTCAGTACAACTCCAATCAAATTCCTGAGAAAGATTTTCATGAATTTTGACAGCCTGGTTCCAGCATTTATGAAAAAGCATCAGGCCAAGAATAACCAAGACAATTTTGAAAAAGAAACAGTAGTGAATGTACGGTACCTGCAATTGTCAATGACAATTAGGACAACATGGTTCAGCACAGGGAGAAGTAAAACAGACCAATATAAAAAGACAAGGTGCTCAGAAATAGCTCCTTGCATAGGTGGAAATATTTGACAGAAGAAAATTAAAGGTTAGAGAGGAAAGGATAGTTTAGTCAATAAAGCTATGCTAAAACAATTGCTTATCTGTGTGGAAAAAATGCAAATAGATCTCCATTTCATTCATTTCCCTAAAATTAATTCAAGATGGATCAAGACATAAAAGAGAAAAACAAGACTTTAAAGCTTTTAGAAGAAAATACTGGAGAATGTGAAGGAGTACAAAAACAAAATGCAAGTTTCCATCCATTCAGAGAAAGATTGATAATTGTGGCTGCATTAAAATCTCAAACTGCAATAATGGACACAGAGTTTTAGCTGGGAAATGAATAAAATTCTGGTAGTGGGTGTGGCAATGACTGAATAACTACATCATGTATTTTAGAAGTCCAATGAGCTATCCATTGCGCAACGGAGCCACCTCATCATGTATTTTAATGCCGTACAACTGAAAGCACAGTAGTGGTTAAAATGGCAAATTTAAAGCTATGTGTATTTTACCACAACTTTAAAAAGTCTCAAACACTACTAAACAGTGAGAAGACAAGTTCTAGGCAGGAAAAAAAAATTCCCCAAGTGTATAAGAAGTTATACACATAAGTGTAAAAAGACTGATTTATTAATTTCCTAATTAAAGAAAGAACAAAATCGAAGAACAGGCAATTCACAGAAGAGAAAATCCCACGGTCAAGTACATAAAAATAGCTCATACATACTAGTGATGACACAACTGCAATTTTTTTTCCCTGAGAAATCTTTTATTAGGTAGATGATGTCCCAGGAGGCAAATCAGACTCTTAGAAGAATTTGTGGCTCTCTAGTGAACCCAGAACCTGGGCACTTGAAGTGCAGGATAGTCCAGATGGAGGAACTCCGGGCACTCTTTATTCTTTGCCCAAAGTCTTACAGAAGAATAACTGCAGGCATGCAGCAAAGTTCATTGTTTGAACTTATCTTTTAGAGTTACAGAATTCAAAGGAAGGGTGACATATGTTTTTCATTAACTAGTTATTAATTGGCTAGTTAATTAGCTACTTATGTTCCACAGGTCCGATTCTCAGGACGATCAAAGATGTTCAAGGACAGGGAGAAGGGACAAGGAAAAAGAGAGTAGGAGCAGGGAGTAGGGTGTAGCTGGACCAAGATGACTATCAATTAACACAGCTGGGGCGGACCTCCCACTGAAATGGTGTTTCTTATCCATGAGCATTCTCAGCGGACCCTATCAGTCCGTGTAGGTGCGTTTACTGGGTCACCACAAGGCCTCATGCAACAAAATTACTCACGAAGTTTTTTTCTTATACAAAAACAACTAACCCCAATGTATGAAAAAGGCATACAAAGATACAGAAGAAAAAAAAAAGCATAACATAAAGACTACTCCTAGCATAACATCCAACAACAGTTTATAAAATACAAGCAATTCAGGTTAGACATCAGTAACTTGCATCCCACTTGTTCTCCAAGACAGGGGACTTCAAATTAATGATCCACAATGTATCATTTCACATCCATCATATTGGCAATAATTAAAATGTCTGACAATACAAATGCTGGCCAGATAGGAAAACTTTAAATTCTTCACTGCTGGTGGGTGTGCCCATAGATATCAGTCATTTTTGTGGTCACCCTGGCAACAGCTTATTAAAGTCAAGATGGCCAAACCATATGACTCAGAAATTCAATTCCTTGGTACACTTCTTAGAGAAACACTTGCACCTCTGGCCAGCACAAAGCAATGACTGGCATAGCAAACAAGCAAAACCCTAAGACTATCAATAGTTGTTCATCAACAAGAATGTAAATAAACTGGATAAATACATTGTAATATAGTCATACAATGCAATATATTACAGCAATAAAATAAATGAACAAACCAAATATGTGGATTAGCAAGATATTTATTTTTAAAGGTTTAATAATAAAAGCAAATCTCAAAAGATAGATACTACATAATCTTATTTAAATAAAATAATTAAATAGATGAAACTGATAGGTTGTGCCCCCCCCCCCCATTGTCTCCTGTTTAAGATTGCAGGTTTCAAGGACAGGTATGCTAAAATAGGAGAATGACCTTAGCTGGAATTTCCCTTCAGGGAGAGGCAGGGGGAGAAAGAAGTGAAATGGTCAAGGTGAAACAGGTTTCCTGGAAGGCAGGAAATCAGGGTATATAAAGAGTGTGCAAACAAAGAGAGGGATTGGATTCAGGTTGGAGATTTGGATATGGAGACTGGATAGAGAGAGGTTCAGTGGAGGAGAGATGGGAATCAGCCATCTTGTAAAGATGTGAGCCATGTGAGCTTGGCCAGGTGGCCACCGAGGGCCTGCAACCCTTGGCTGGCCCAGACTGGCAGCATGTGTGCTGAATGTAGTTAAGGAGTTTGCAGATTTGAACTCCATGTTGGAGTTTGTTTTGCTGAGTTTGATTTGTGTCTGAAAGAGGTCGTGCAAAAGTTAGGCCTGAGAAGAAAGTGAACTTTGCTGGTTTGGCACCATGGAGTTACTACTACCTGAAGGTGACAAGGAGAAGACAGCGTGGAAGACAAGGATGAGCAGCCAAAGGAACATGTCTTCAAGCGTCTGGAGATGGACTCTGACTGGACATTGGTGAGATGATCAGGAATGAGAGACTGAGGATTTCTGGGCAATCAGGGAAAGGACTTTGGACAATACAGAGGAAGGTTTTGGACAGTTGAAGTATTCTGAGTCTTACATGTTTCTTTTGTAGTTATTAGGAAAATTAGAAATCACTTTGTTAGAAATAAATTAGTCTGCACTGATAGTCTTACATTGGTTTGGTATTTTGGTTGAGAAGGCTGGGGATGGTGGTAAGAACCCACGAGTGGAAAGTTTAAACTGTGTTTTAAAGTTTTTCTTTTTAGGACTGAAAGAGGGAAAGAAAGCAGAGAAGCTGGTAGCTGATGTTTGCATATCAATGATAAAGGTGATCAGTGAAAATGCTAATGAAGAGTGTGTAGCCTGCTTTGTAGAGAGAAGCAGGCAGATAGGTGTAACCAGTTAAGTAAGGTCAGAAAGTCTTCTTTTTTACCCACTTTCAAAACCACAAAATGTTTTGTGTTGGGATTCTTATAGATGTAGAAATGTCTAAAAATATCAATGGGAATAATAAGCACCAAAGCCAGTTTGGGGGCTTCCTCCAGAGAGAAGGGAGTTGAGTGTGTCCTGAAGGTGGTACATAGGAGTCTGGACCCTGCTGGAAATAGCTTATTATTTAAGATGGATAGTTGGCAAACTGCTATTCATAATAATGTTTTTTGCTTCCTGTATATTTGAACTATTTCAAAATTTTAAAAAATCTTAAAATATATTTGGAATGGTTGATCCAACTTCAAACAAGAGTAGACTACTTGGGGCTTTTAGGGCTTCCTGTTTTTCAAACAGGAAGAGTCACATAGGATTTTAGGGGGCTCATGGTATTTGGGGGGGTTCTTCTCTCTTTGATGGGCTTAGAGAGGCCAGGTATATTCCAAGCATTCTTTCCACTTCTCTATCTCCCTGGGCAAATACTCAGTGGACAACGGATGAGGATTTAGAATAAAAAGTTTGAAAGAAAATGTTTTGCCTTTTGGCCTGGGCATTGGGGATCTAGAACCCTTATGCTCCTGCAGGGAACCAGCTGAAGTAAGGGCTAAAAAGAAAAGACTGGTGAAATAGATGTAAATTTAGCTCTAAGGTAAGCATTATGGGAGATTGCTTTTATTCTCGTGGCTAGAAGAAACACCAGGGCTTTGGTTTTTATACCACATACACCAATAAAACTGATTTACCCACTCCACCCCAGAAGGGCCTCAAGCAAAAGCTGCATAGCCTTCTGTTTCCCCTCTATGCCACACACAGTACACCTGTCTTTCGGCAGTTGCCAAGGGGGAAATGTCACCAAGAATCATTGGGGCATTTTATTTGTCTCTTGATGATAAGCTGTCTAATAAGATGTCAGCATAAGGTCTACGTCTGAAATCTATCATCCCATCAGCCCTCTGGTTCTACTCAGGGAAGACGTAGAGAGATGAAAGCCTCACCAGAGAAAATGAACCCTGCCCAGTGATGAGAGCAGAACCACCCACTTCCTGGCTCTTCAAGCTGGTGCTGCTGGCAGAGAATTTGTGTTTCTGTGAGTTTGAACCCCAGACCAACCAACACCCCTTATAAACCAACCCAGACATTACCCTCTGGCTCTCCATCATCCTAACAGCCGTAACAGGTCAAGTCTGCTACATTTTGGCAGAAATACTTCATAATTAACACAAGTCCAAAGCTTGGGAAAGTTGCTCTCAGCTTCCCTGACCTATCCTTGGGGGTTGTAGGCTTGTTGGGGTGAGTTGCCCTCTTCACTTAGAAGCACCTCCAGGCTGCCTCCTGTCCTGAAATTCCTGTGGTTTGTAAAAATACTGTCTGAGCAGAAAAAGCACAGACCCAACACCACACTCCTGGATTCAGATCCTGGCTGCACCATTTACCACTCACTTGAAGATCTTGATCAAGTTATTCAACCTCCATTTCCTCCTTTTCCAAAAACAACAGGGTGGAAATCATGTCCCATATTGGCTGCCAGGAGGATGAAATGCGTCACTACCAGTTCAGTATTTAGTTAGTCCTGGCGCAGAGTCAGTCAGATGTCAGTGTTTGTTCCATCTAACTGTGAGGTTTCCATTCCTCATCCTCCCTGTACTTGTCCTGCTCCATCCTGGTCCCAGTTAAAACGATCAGTCAAGTGCCCTCTGGCTGCTGTATCCCCTCTGCCCTAGTCACAGAGAAAGGTTGGTGAGCCCCTGACCACTCCACCTTATTACCCCGGGTTTGAAAGAGTGTCAACTGCACCATAGCAGGGAGATTCAAGGACTGAAATGCCTGTCATTAAGTTTCTCTGCATCTTGTTCAGGACCATTGAGTCTCAGAGGAGACTGACAGCTGTGTCCATCATTCTTAACCTCCCTCTTCTACTGAAAGAGGGTAAAAAGAGACTTTCTGACTTTACTTAACTGTTTACCCCTATCTGCCTGCTTTTCTCTACAAAGCAGGCTACACACTTTTTATTAGCATTTTCACTGATCACCTTTACCATTGATATGCAAAAGCCAGCCAGCTGCTCTCTGCTTTCAGCTCCAAAAACTGCAGAAAAGAAAAACTTTAAAATACAGTTTAAACTTTCCACTCGTGGGTTCTTACCACCACCCCCAGCCTTCTCAACCAAAATACCAAGCCAATGTAGGACTATCAGTGCAGACTAATTTATTTCTAACAAAGTGATTTCTAATTATCCTAATAACTACAAAAGAAACATGTAAGACTCAGAATACTTTAACACTGTCCAAAACCTTTTTCAGCATTGTCCA
>PVHY01008836.1:40204-59588 GCA_004024945.1 Uropsilus gracilis | reverse complement strand
AAAAAAAAAAAAAAAAAAAAAAAAAAAAAAAAAAAAAAAAAAAAAAAAAAAAAAAAAAAAAAAAAAAAAAAAAAAAAAAAAAAAAAAAAAAGATTTGAACATTTGGAAACTAACACCCTCTCCTGGGAGAAAAGAGATCTAAGGTGCTGCCACAACTTGCTGAGAATAAAAACTTCTTTTCTCTGCCTTCTCAATCTACTTTAAGTACCTCTCAGGTAAACCCCAACTTGGAGCCATAATGGGACAGGTATTCTGGGAAATGTCCTGGCTTTTCTTCTGCAATGCAAAAATGTTATAAGTAGTAGTAACACAGAGTTGGCAACCAACAATTCAGCAAAGTTAGGATAATTCTGATTTTAAGAAATAAAGAACAGTCAAACTGGCTTAAATGATAAAAAGGGTTTATTGAGTTTTAACTATTTCTAAATGTAGGGATAACTAAAGATAGAAATAGATCTGGTAGCTCAAAGAAAGTGACCAGTGCCCTGTACTAAATAACTTTTTTTTTTTTTTTTTTTTTTTGAGACTAGGTCTTGCTATTTTTGCCTGTGGAACCGCAGGCTCTCGTTGCCCGGGATAACACGGAAGACTCAAGCATTCCCCAGCCTCAGCTTCCCAGGTAGCTGGGATTACAGGCGCATGCCATCACACCCAGCTAGTTTTTTGGAATTAGGTCTCGCTACGGGTCCCAGGCGGGACTCAAACTGCAATCCCTAGCCCCAGCCGCTTCATAGACTGAAGCTTACAGGCATGAGCCACCGTGCCCGGCCCAATAACTTTTTTTTTTGAGACTAGGTCTCACTATGTTGCCTGGGGTAGTCCCGATCCCACAGACTCTAGCGATCCCCAGCCTCAGTCTCCCAGGTAGCTGGGATTACAGGTGTCTGCTACTGTACCCGGCTGCTTTTTTCAAGATCAGGTCTTGTTATGTTGTCTGGGGTAGTCTCAAATCTGTGAACTCAAGCGATCCCTGGCCTCTTTGCCTCCCAGCACTTGGATTACAGGCGCACACCACCATGCCCAGCCTAAACATTGTTGTTTTATTCCTAGCTACATAGGTATCTTTCTTTTGCAAAACAGTTGCCTATGTTTTCTGAGTTACATGCTTCTCTGTTTATGAGTGCTCAGTGTGACAAGAAAGTACTTAATGTCAAAGGGACCTTTTTCCTATGATAAACTTAAACCCTGTGCCCTTCCCAAACCAGTGTGATTTGGGATGTTAAAATCATTTTAATTTGTTGATATATTCTCTCTAGCCTTCTATCCCTACCACACTGGCTTCTCCAGTGTTGGGTAAGGGGCCCAAATAGCTACAAATGTCTACTAAATACCCCATATGTTTACTAAAGTGCCAAAACATTAAGGGCATAAGCTGGCTAAACAGAAGAAATCATTCCTACTGTGGTCAAAAGGACAATTTGATTATGTGTCTCTACTTTTTTTTTTTTTTTTTAGAGGCTCGTTCTCGCTATGTTGCCCTGGGGTAGTCTCGAACCTGCAAACTCAAGTGATCCCTAGCCTCAACCTCCCAGGTAGCTGGGATTACAGGTGAGTGCCACCAAGCCAGGCTGTGTCTAAACTTTTATTTATTTATTTATTTATTTATTTATTTATTTATTTATTTATTTATTTATTTATTTATTTATTTATTTATTTATTTATTTATTTATTTTTGAGACTAGGTCTCGCTATTTTTGCCTGTGGAACCTCAGGCTCACGTTGCCTGGGGTACCACAGACTCAAACAACCCCCAGCCTCAGCTTCCCAGGTTGTTGGGATTGCAAGCATGCTCCACCAAGCCCAGCTATTTTTTGGGACTAGGTCTTGTTACATGCCCCCAGCGGGACTTGAACCGCGATCCCTGGTTCCGGCCACGGCTTCCCTCTTCCTGACAGGCATGCGCCACCAGGCCTGGCCCCTTTTCTCAACTTTTAAAGTGATTATTTTCATGCCACTTGAATGGGATGAGGATTATCAAATAACTTAGAGCCAGCACAATAAAGGGAAATGTTCCAAACAGACCCAAGACAATGCACATATTTTTTAAACTGTCCATCTTTGTTAATTGATGTTTAATCTCAAAATTAAAACATTTTCTTATTATGTCCTTTCAATTTCATGCTCTTGAACTGTGGTTCCTACAAATGAACTTGGACAATTAAAACACAAGCAGTTAAAAGGAACTCAAAATTACGGTATAAGGCAAAAGTCTGATACTATTTGGCTTTAACCTTTGTTTCTGGGAAAAAAAAAGAGGTGTGGGCTACCCAAGATGCCAGAATTCAATTTAATTCAAAATATTGTACTTAGAGCAATGCCTGAGGCAGGATTATGAAAAGGCTCTGGATTAAACCTTAGCTACAGCAGTGAACCAAAAATTCATCCTAGAGCTAAAGAAAGGGATAGAAAAAGAAGGAAAAATACTGAATCAAATAAAACTACTTCTCTTATTTTTTATTGGAAATACTATCAGTAATTCAATAATGTTAGTGCATGTCTTATTTTGTTTATTTATTTATTTATTATTTTTTTTTGGAGACGAGGTCTCACTATGTTGCCTGGGATATTCCCGATCCTACAGTCTCAAGCAATCCCCAGCTTCAGCTTCCAGAGTAGCTGGGATTGCAAGCACGTGCCACCACGCCCGACTTGTTAGTACACATCTCATTTTTAATGATCTCTTGCCATCTACTATTAGAGTATGATTTTCTTTGTAGAAAATGTTATTCTAGAAAAAAGTTACAAGGCCACTCGTGTTAATAACATATAAATTTGTAGAGCTTCCTCTTATATAAAAAAATCGACTATGAGAAGCCGCAAACAGTGGTCTTCTAATTCATTTCCCTGACCCCCTCCCATTGTTCACTGTCCATTCAATATACAGCATGATTTGGATTGTTAGAATACAGATTATACTAATTTGGATGATTCTGACCACTTAAAGTCATGTCATGTCCTTCCCCTGCTGAAAACGGTACCACAGTCTTGTCTTATATTTATAGTGATACCAAAGTAGTAATTGCAGTTTCTAAGACCCTGGATAAACTCATTCCTTAGTACCTTTAAGGTGCGATCTATTACGTATTTTTCCCTTCACTCTATTTAGCCACATTGGCTTCCAGACTCCTGCCTTCACCTTGTGAAGTCTTCCCTGAGTTATGTGAATGAGTTTCTCCTTCAGGTATTTCGAGGTTCCTCTCAAAGTTAGCTCCTTGTAGATTTCTCTAGTCACCCTATCTAATCTAAAAGAGCATATAATCTACCTCTATACCTTACTCATTATTTTTCTATCCCTAACTAAAGTTACACATCTACTTATTTTGTTTCTTGTTTTTTCTCCCAATGGAATATTAGTTCTGAGATTAAAGATCTTGTCTGTTTTGGTCTCTGTTAATATTCACAGCAGTGGAAGTGTACCTGTGTATAAATGTGTTGTGAGTTTGAGTATGAATAACTAGAAGTAACCCTAGTGTTTACATTCCAAGGAGCATTAAGATAAATCAAGCTATATTTTGAAGTAGGATATGGTGTTTGATTGGGGGAATGAAAGACTAAGGCCTTCCTGATTTTTGTCAGAAGCAAATTATTAGATGAAGATTGTATAGGCAGGAGACTTTAAAAAAACCCCAAACCTAACAAGTTAGAAGTATCTAATTACTTTGTTATACAGTAATTCAACTTACAATTGTGTGTCTACTATGTGTGTGCTTGAGGAAGGAAACATAGAATCTACCACTTCTACTTGCAGGAACTCATGGTCTAGTACAAGATCAAGGACTGCAAAAATGGATGACTATGCATCAAGGAATTTGGGAAGCGTCATCACATGCATACCTAGCATCATTTGATTGGGATTGTGTAGTAGGAGAAAACCACAAAAATGAGAGTAAGAGTTTACCATGTAGATGAGAAATGGAAGACGGTTGAAGTCAACTGAGTTCTAAGAGTAGGCTGCACAGGTTAGAACCATAAATAGGAATATGAGTGATTGGCATTATACGTTGTCACTGTTAGCTTCCACTCTTTAAGACAAAAAGACACCTCCCTTCCGGTAATCATCTTGTTCCTAAATTGGAATATCTGGCTGGGCGTGGTGGTGTGCTCTTGTAATCCCAGCTACCTGGGACGCTAAGGCTAGGAAGCACTTGAGTCTGCGGGTTCCGGACAACCCTGGTCAACCTAGAGAGAACTGGTCTCAAAAAAAAAAAAAAAAAATTGCAGTATTTGGTTTGAACAAAATATCCACTTTCTCTTGGACTACCCTGGCTAATGGAGACAAAAGTACCTAATTCACTCTTACTTAATCTACGGTATACATTTTTTGGCATATAGGAGCTTGGCTAGGTTAAAATTTTAAGATGTTTTTACTTTTAAGATGTTTGAATTAGGTGTTTTCTTTTCAATTATTATTTAATGCAAGTTCTGCTAACTTGATTAATAACTAAGAATATTTTTAGTCATCCGTCGAGATTTTTGGATAGTGTCCAGTTAATCAATTCACTTAAACTACATATTGGAAAACAAACTTCAGAGTTAGCTCGTCTGTTTCCTCAGCGCTAAAGAAGCGAATTATGTGTTGAGTAGACAAATACTCAGTAACTTCATTTTCTTCTCAGTGTCCTGAAGGAAGCTGCAAATCCCAAAGTCCGAGTAACCCAGTTTCCAGCCAAGGCATTTGGGATTTCTAATAGGACTATTAAAAAACTTCGCTGTTATTCTGGATGAAATGCCTAGTGGTGTCTTAAAAAATAAAACAAAACCACAACAAAGCCAGAAATCTCGTAATGATGATCCCATAAGCATTTATTTATTTTATTTAGTACGAGGACTATAAAACATAAAGCAACCCTTGGTTGAGCACATCTCAACTTAGTGTTTTTCAAAGCGGCGCGGTAGGTTTTAGACTCCTCAAATAAAGCACACAAAACAAAACCCCTGTTCTTTTAAATATATTATGTTACCTTCTACTTCAGAGGAAAAAATTTTGGATACAGGTTAGCAAAATTTCACTTGGAAATCAAATTTTAAAAGAGAGTCCCTAATCATCGACAGCTCGGCCTGCCGCCCAGAACCGACAAGCACAGCGGTGGCAGCCGGAGAGAGCTCAATGTCACCCGGGCGCGGGCGACAGAGCTGCGGCAGCCCGTGCACGCGCGCCGTGAGCCGCGGCGCCTCGCTCGGCTCCCAGGAGCGGCGGCGGACGGAGCGGCGGCGTGGAATTGACACCTCAGGACCGCTCTTTCCCGGGCTGGGCAGCCGTAGGCCTAACGGGGCAGCTGCGGGTGTGACCCCCGCGACCTGACAGCAGGTGCACAAGGCACAATCGTCTTCCCGGAGGTGATACCACGTCCCGGCCCCAAGCCGCGGCTCCCGCCCGCTCTGGAGGGTGGGGGCGGGGTAGGTGGGTGAGTCGACTCCAGGAACCCTCGGGAAGGGCGGGAGTAGAGGAAGAGGCCCCTCTAGCCGCTCCTTCGAAACAGCGTTCCTTGTTCTCGATGGTCCCCGCGCGGCCCTCTTATCGAACGCCATTTCCGGTTCCTTTTAAAGGCCCCACGCTGCGCGGCGCGGCGCGTGAGAGGAAGGTATAAATGGGAGCGAGAGGGCGGGACCGAGGAAGAAGAGGAAAAAAAACTAGCAGTAGAGGGGGCGGGGGAGGCGCAAAGGGCGCGCTCTCGTGTCACGTGACCGGGACGCGCCGTTCTTCCGTCGGCCATTTTAGGTGGTCCGCGGCGGCGCCATTAAAGCGAGGAGGAGGCAAGAGCGGCCGCCGCTGCTCCTTATTCTTTTTTAGTGCAGCGGGAGAGAGCGGGAGTGCGCGCCGCGCGAGAATAGGAGGCAAGGGGGGCAGGCCAGGGAGAGGCGCAGGAGCCTTCGCAGCCGCGCGCGCCTTCTCTGCCTTCTTGTGTGCTTCGCGCGGTAGAGCGGGCGCGCGGCAGCGGCGGGGATTACTTTGCTGCTAGTTTCGGTTCGCGGCAGCAGCGGGTGTAGTCTCGGCGGCGGCGGCGGAGGCAGTAGCACTATGTCGGAGGAGCAGTTCGGCGGGGACGGGGCGGCGGCAGCGGCGGCAACGGCGGCGGTAGGCGGCTCGGCGGGTGAGCAGGAGGGAGCCATGGTGGCGGCGGCGCAGGGGGCAGCGGCGGCGGGAAGCGGAGCCGGGACCGGGGGCGGAACCGCGGCTGGAGGCACCGAAGGGGGCAGCGCCGAGTCGGAGGGGGCGAAGATCGATGCCAGTAAGAACGAGGAGGATGAAGGGTGAGTAATAAGGGGCAGCCCGCGATAGTCAGGCCCAACTAGTTCCCCCTCCCCCTCTACATCCCCGCCATTAGGCCTCGTTCCCGCTCGCCGCCCGCCCTCCAGGCCCCCATACAACCTCACGCACTCTTCTGTTCTCTACGTTGGGATCCCCGGGGCCTTCGTTTCCTTCTCCCCCTGCCTGCTTACCGCCCCCTCCCCCATCACACACGTTTCCACCTTTAGCCGTCACCATGCTACTCCCCGGCCCGCCCTCCTCCCCTCCCTCGCCTTGGGTCTCCTCCCACCGACTTAGCCGCCAGGATTTTTTCCCGCCTGTCCAGGGGTACCCTTTTTCTTTTCCTGCTGGCCTCTCTTTCCCGGTTTTCTAAAGACCTAGGCATAGACAAGACGCAGACAGACACAAAAGCTTTTATGCCTGAACAGCTAAGGTTTATTTGGTGCTCATCGCTCTAGCATAGAGACCATGAGGTTCTTTTGGCTACGTATATATATATATATATAGGTAGACCACATAAGCCCCTCCGCCTCGGCTTTAGGCTGAATGTTTTCTATTTTTTGATGTTTTTGAACAAGTTTCCTTTCGATCTCTTCGATTACTACACGTTTTCACGCGCCCTATGTATGTATATAGGCCCTACGGAACATTCTGGGTCTGGTGAAATTTCCCCAAAAGCCTGTTGGTACCTTGGTTCTGCTCCGCAGGCTTTCGTTAAGTTCCCTGTGGGTGAGGCCTGGACTTGCTCGAAGCAGTTCATCCCTCCAGCCTGCTGACGGCCCTTCCCCCATGCACCGACTTACTCTAACCGCACACCCTTTTCGCACCCTTAGCTATTGGGTTCCCCAACTTTTCTACAGATTGTACTCTTAACTTACATTTTCCTGTACTATTTCCACTTGTTATGTAGTTTCCTCCCACTCCTCATGCCCCGTGCCCAGGAACCTGTTTTGGTCTCTTTTGACTTCTCCTTCCCGCTCTTACCCACTTAGGTCCACCAGCCTTTCATAAAGTGAATAAATCCTCTATTGTGCTATGGCATAATTTTTTTTGCAGGTTTTTAAGTATTAAGTTGCTTCCTATTGGAATGAGTAAATTATACTAAAACCTGCGCTTACTATATTAGAATGCAGCACTTGGGAGCCGGAGCATAATAAAGGAGTTTCTTAGCAGGAAGGACTAAATCGGGTTTCTTGTTTGGGTTTTCTTGTCCCCTCTAGTGACAACTGATCGTGGGTTAATACTTTCCTTTTTGTAATGGGTGTGAGTTTTTTCTCACTAAAACAAGGAGAAAGCTGTTGGTGGAAGGTAAAAATAATAAGAAAAAAATTCACTTTATTGGGGTAAAAGCACAGGATGGGGGTGTGTGTGAAAGGGTGGGATGGAGAAATGCTTTGGAATATAGGATTTCACAATTTCAGACCAGGCAGATATGTCAGGTTATGTTGCTAGTTATGGGATAGTGGAGGTGGGATGGGAAACTAGCTTTTTATAATTAAACAAAAGTAATCTTGAATTACGTATAACTTAAGAAAGCAGTGTTAAATATTTGGAAACATAAGCCTTTTAACATTTTGGTTTGGTTTTCTGAATTCTGTTTTTTGGACAGAGGCACCAAAATGATTAATGGTATAACTTTCCCTGTTTGGGGCCGACTTACCTGTTCTGATTTTTTTCAAATCACAAAGCAGCTGCCTTTGTAAATTATCTTTTGAACTGACGTGTAAATGAATTAAAAGTTTTTAACCCTAACAATGTGAAAAGCTAAAACTAGAATTTTGATTGGTTGCTGTACCGGTTGTTAATTCCCTAGCCATTCAAACTCCTCCCCACGACACACTGAAGCAGCGACGGCACAGCGGGAAGAATGGTAAAACTTTTAAATTTTATTTCTGTATTATAAAGGTCTCAGTAGTCAATGCAGAGGCTATATTGGTTAGTTGCCCACTGATGATCCCCAGGAAATTCTAGAAATAGGATATCTTGTACCTGGGATAAAAAAGTTTTTAGGCATTGCCTGTGATCTTTGGGCAAAATTGATGCCATTACATGGTTTTTGGTCTGTGATAATGCATGTAATTGTGGTTTGGCCAATTAAACCTTTAATATATTAGTAATGATATTTTTATATCTGGGCAAGAAAAACTACTGTAATTTCAGGTTTGGTTTTTTCGTTAAGACAAATGCATTGGATTTCTGAGATTAATGCTAAATGTGATGTTAAAAAAACTGCTTAAAATGTCTTGCATGTTATGAAATCTGTAGATGTTTAAAGTAGAACAGTTTTAATGTGTGTATTTGTATTATGTAAAAATGTATGTCTTATAATCAACCATATTTGTAAATAGAATTTCAAGAATTGGATATGTTATTCAGAGAGCTGATATGACCTTCCACTACAGCTTGTATTAGATTTTCAAATTTCAGTGTGATTTGATTGGAATGTTAACTACTATTGGTGACATGTATTTACAATTGCATGACCCCTCTTTGGAAGACTGGTAGGTTGAGCATTGTTCTTTTTATCTTTCTCTTTTCCCTAAATGTCAGTGTTTTTGCCTTAGGATGATTTTGGGTTTTCTAGTTTGTATCCACCACCAAAGGAGTGTAGAGGGCAGATAGTGGACTGACATCTGTGTGAACTGTGTTGCATTTTCCACATTGTTTTAAAGAGCTGGTTGGGGTAACATTTTACACAATTTCACTTACTGCTACATACTATTTCACTGAAGTCTATCCTGTTCTATATTGGACATTAAGCAGACTAGAGTCAATAGGAAAGGGAAAAACAAAAAATAGGTTCAGAGTTTAAAATACAGAATAAAAGCTTTGATGAAAATCAGTTCTCTTTGACACTATGATAGTTTGCCACTCATCAGTGGCAAAACTAAGATGAAAGTGTAACTACTTTTTACTTCATTACATATTTCAAGTCTTAAATATAATTGTTTCCAGTAATTTGAAACAACTATAATCTTGAGGCTCTGAAGGTTACTGTTTAGACTCTTAAGAATTATTTCTGTCCTGCTATCTAATCCTATAATGAATTTTTGGAGTAACCTCTTAGGAAAAATGGAAAGTGAAATGTTATAGTTAATGAGTGTTTTAGGTTATAAGCAGTCAACCGCTGAAAATAGGATTTTACTGAGGTTCAGAAAGTCTTCTCATTTTTAAAGTTTTAATACTTTTAAAAATTGTCCAATCTAGTCTCATCCTGTTACTTTTTTTTTTTTGGAACTAAAGAATCTGAAAACCTTTAATCTTTTTTGTGTATCTGTTTTTCCCCCCAACTTCTCAGTTTGAGAGATGTTGGACAAGTTTCATATCTCAATCTTGGGGCTATAAAATCATCTAAATAATCATGTTTCTGTGTGCAATTTTAAGAAATAGTTTTAACTGGAGAATAGTTAGCCAGTTTTATTATAGAATATTTAAAAAATCTTTTTTTTTGTCTAAACATTGAAAGAACAAAAGTATTTTAGGAGAATTGCCTGTTAATAATGTTAATAATGCTATAGGAAGTTTTTAAGAGTGCTGTGGGCCTTTAGAATAATTACTCATTTCCATAGTAAAACCTTTTCCGAGTTCACCTCATTTTAATCTTTCCAACTTTATAAGCAGCGGTATTGGAATTCCCCATTTAGGGGTGTGCTCATGTTTTCTTCAGTGCCTAGAGTTTCTGGGTAGGTACTTTAAAACTAGTGTTCTGCAAGGCACACATGTCATGTGGAAGTAGAGATGTAAAAATATGGTTAGTGAAAAACTGGACTATTGTTACCTTTCAGGCAGTTTTACGAAGTAGCTATATTGACTTGCCTGCATTGAATTGGGCAGAAAGCAAAATAGTCCCTGCAGCAATATTTCTTTAGTGACCGTTATTAAATCTAATCCTGTAATCACTAATATGTAAGCCCTGGTATGAATTAATGTGTTCAGGAATTTTCTATAAGTTGTTAATTTTTAATTTTTAAGGGGTAGGCCTCTATGAATGTCTTAAATATTTGAGATTATAATTTCTACCAGTGTTCCTGGGGTACCCTGAACATTGTTTTGTAAAACTCTTAAAATAATTTCATGGCAAATTCACTGGCCTTGGGTTGGTAAAGTTGGATTTAATAATGTAAAGTTGTGACCTTGAGTCTACAAGTCTGAATTTTATCATATTTTTGAAACCTTTTGACAACTTTCCAGTGTTAAAATTGCAGAAATGATGCAAATCAATTTATACCAGATCTTGAGATAATGAGCATAAGAGATGGATTAAATTCTTTCCATTTCAAATTCTTATGTGGCAGTGTGACCTGTCAGGCTTAGAATTGAGTATTACAAATATTTACAGTGCTGTTTTTTTGAGATTTAAAAAACCCCTTTTATCAACTTAGTGTGTATTTACTATGTATCTTTAATATTGCTTGACTAGTCGTCCTTTGGAAGGTGGCCCATATATCAAAGTTTTCAGTCTTTCAGGGTGTGACTTAATACTAATGTGGAGGATGACTAGTTGTCTTTAAGTGATAACATGCAGTGCTTTAAAGCATTTAAATACTATGAACAGCTTTTTTCTCTTCAACTTAAACTATACGTTATGAGTGCAGATATTCAAATGGAGGGAAACATGACTTGTGTTAGTCCAAGTTTTGATTTTAGTTTTGCTTCAGAGTTTTAGTAGATAGGGCACTGAACTGGAAGCTGGAAGCATGGGATCTGTTTCTGTTACTTCACTTTCCACAGTGTGGTCTCAGGTAATATAACGTGTTTGTTACTTGGTTTGCTGCTCTCTTACGTGTTGGAAGCAATGCTCACCACAGGAAGATTGACTACCTAGCCTGTTTTTATAGCTTGTGTGTATTTTCCGGGTGCCCTAATAGTTGATACTGCCAGTGATTTACTCCTGTGGAGTAAAGGTAAGCATGTTTTAGTTTCTGGAGTATTTTATTGTACATTGGAGCTAGACATTTAAGACTATTTGGGGGTGGGGTTGGCAGACTCATGTTACTGTGTTGGCCAATGAAGTGTTAGTGTTAAGTGTTGGATCATGTCTCCTTATTTAGATTTCAGACTACCACAAAACCCAAAGGTAGGAAATTTCCCCCCCCCCAGGCGAAAGAGGGAAAGCTGCCTGCAAATCACTCAAAAAAGCAACTCAGAATGCCATGAAATCTTTAAAAATTTGATTTTAATGTATTGCAAGAATGTAAAAATTTCAACAGAAGTAAAACACTGAGTTTACTGTTACCTAAATTGATTTCTAATTTAAAACCTAAAAGAATTTTGAATGTGTAATCTCAGTTAACCAGAACCTTAACCTCCAAGTTAAGGAAATCCCACTCCTTACCTGTTAGGTATAGGTGGGATTTTATCTTAAAGCTGATTTAAGAATTGATTTTAACAGAAAGGAAGCGAGATGTTCCTTCCTTAAAATTAAGAAAAAGAAGTTTTTGGGGTTATTTTAAAACTTAGGTTTACTAACAGTTATTTTCAACTTAATCTTTTTGTTCAACTTAATCTTTTTGTTATTTTAAAGTATGAAGTAATGAGAGTTAATCAGTAGGGATCTGTATAGAGTTAAAAATTTGTCAAGCTATTTTTAAATATTTTTATTGATTGTATAATTACTACCACTTGATACTTAGTTGCAAAAGGTAAAAGCTCACTCCTATTAAAGTTAAGTGACTTAAAATACATAATTTGTAAAGAAACTCCATTTTTTGTGCTGAGATTTCATTATCCACTGTCATTTAGGGTTTTAATACAGAAGATTTATTTAAGGATCAGTGCTGTGTTTTAACATTCCTCTAAACGATGATAGTGATTAGCCAGTCATGTCACATACTTGGAAATATGTATCACATTGACATTTTCTTATTTTTAAACTGTCAGAACTTGTTATGAAACCACATGGAAAATCATGGGTTGGTAGAAAGTCTTTGAAAGTTAAGAGACTGCTTTTTTTGGTCCTTATTCCCAAACTGTGAGGAAGTATATAATAATGGTTATCATTATCCTTAGAATAGTGTGTTTCACATGAAAGACTTGTTAGGGAAAGTATATTTAATCCTACTGACCTTGATAGTACAGAAAATAACGTTTTTTTCAGTGGGGAAAAACAAAGTTTCCCAGTAGTTATCACTGCTCCTTATGTACTGTCTCAAATATTTTGAAATTCTTAGTAAAATTACTGTATTTTGCATTAATACAGACAAGTCATCAAGATGATTTTAGAAACTACATTTTTTAAGAGTTTTAGACAATATTACCGAATGCAGTTTTTATATGGGGCATTTAAAACTTTGAGATAAGTTTAGAGTACTGAAAGTAATCTAAGTTTCGTTTATGTAAAACTCATCCTGGTCCTTTCCGCCTAATGTAGGAAAATTCATGTAGCTCATGCACTTTATATGAAATTAAACCTTCAAGAAAATACAGAAAGTGCTTTATTAAATCATATTTATATTGCAATCTACCCCTCCTAAATTTACTTACTTTTGCACTTAGGATGCAGCAGACTATGTTCTGCACCATTTAAATGGGTTTTCTTGTATGTTCCTCACTACAGCTATGCTTGTAGGCTCTTTAGGTTTTTTTACCAAAAAACTTGGAATTTTTTTCCTTTAGGGTTGTGTAGTTAATGGATTTAAGGTTTAAATCTAGACAATTTGACTTAATTACCTTAATCTCCTTAACTTAAATTTACTTTGTCTAAAAGAGAACTTCCCACAACTGCAGCCTAAATTAAGTGACACCATGTAGCATTTGGTTAGTAATGTGCGCTGAGTTGTATAACTTTGTTCTGCACTTAACATTAACCTTGTTAATGTCAATATCTGTAAAAGGTGAGAAGATACTGTTAAGTTTTAAATTGAATGCTGTATTGCCTTTGGGGTGCTAAATGATTTAAAGGTAGAATTAAGAAATTGAACTTTGTTTATACAGTACCATAGATGAAATATCCTAAATTTCAGTTGGGATTATTGATTCATTTACGACTAAGGATCAAATATTAAATTTTTATTGCAGCAGTAGGTACCACTTTTGTTTTAACTTGGCTGCTTAGGATTTTTCTGAAGTTCTGTCTCCACTTCATTGTAAAGTGTTTGCACATCTCTGCAGGAGTGACAGCAACTTGAAAGTCAGTCTTTGTATTCAAGGCAGCAGAGGTAATCTGGACGGACAATAGGTATTGTGCTTTTAAGCAAGATACAGTAATATAAAATATAGAAAATGTAAATGTATCTTAAACCCTCTTAAAGTTTGAGAGGAGAGCATGTGAAAATGCTGGTGTTCTAGAGAGACTAAAATTCCCATTTATCCAGAATTAAGAAAACAGACATTTAACTCTACTAAACCATTATGTCTTGGTCTGCCTACTGAGTAAAGACTGGATGGATTTAATATTCTATTTAGTAAAGAGGACTGGAATTGGTACAGTTTGTGTTTCTTTAGTATATTCACCTGTCTGGTTTTCAGTTGTGCTACAATGTTCTTTATTAGAAGAAAAAGCACCTTGAGTCTGCCATAATGTAAGTCATTTGTTTCAAAGACAACCACTTAGGCCCTTGCTCTGAGACTATTTACACAAAAGTTGAACTTTTGAGACCTGGGCCACCTACCTTACAGAATGAAAGGGGAGGATCAGGGAGACAAAAATAAAAACTAGAATTTTTTAAATAGCTAAGAAATCAGATGCACTTATGTACTGATATGTAGCACCAAATTTTAAAGACCTTGTGGGTGTGCTATGATAGTGCATTTTAACTGACACAGTGTGAAATTCACATGATCACTGTATTTGATTAAGAAAGGCTTAAAAAAGTATGGAATTACACTATAGGAAAAATTTCATTTTTAGGCCGGCATGGTGGCACATGCCTGGAGGTGGCAGTCTAGGAAGCCACTGCCAGTGATCGCGGTTCAAGTCCCACCAGGGGCACATAGCGAGACCTAGTCCCCAAAAAATAGCTGGGTGTGGTGGCGCGTGCCTGTAATCCCAGCTACTTGGGAAGCTGAGACTGGGGATTGCTTGAGCCTGTGGTATCCTGGGCAATGTGAGCCTGAGGTTCCACGGGCAAAAATAGGGAGACCTAAGTCTCAAAAAAAAAAAAAAAAAAAAATCATTTCTGATAATTAAAGTTGGGGAGAGATGAGAGAATGTAGTCATTGCTTTAGGGCAGGTGGAATATCAACTCATTACCTAAAAGGGCTGGGTAGCTTAAGTTTTGCTATGTATTTTGCTCTAACTTTTTTTTTTTTTTTTTTTTAGAAATAGTGATTATCTGGAATGTATAAGTTATAATAGTTGACCAGAATTTTGGATATTCTGGATAAATGGAATTTGATTGTTTAGGTAGGATAGCTTCTGATCTCATCTCTAAGATAGCCATGTTTAAGCAATGTCTGTACTAAAGACTGTAAAGTCTTTAAAGGTGTGGGAGGTTTCTTTAAAAAACATCATTGGGTCAGTTGTTGAATTAGTGTGCTCTAAGACAATTGACTACCTATGTTGTAAACAGTTGGGGCTTACAAGTAATAGAATTTGCCTCATTTTGCTATAAAAATTTAATTGTTTTGTGTCTTAATTTAAGGACTTGAACCCAACATAAACATTGCCTTGGTTAAATAAAATGAAAACTAGTTTGTCTGAATACCTGAGAGCACAAACAGTTTGCTTTTAAACTTTTTAAAAAAGGTTGTTATATTCAGTTTTTAAATTTCAGATTAAAAAATTATTACTGAAAAAAATCTCATTACAGAAATGATAACTCAATAGTTAAGTTTCAGCTTGAAGTAGCTTCTGTAAAAGAATTTGCTAAGGAGATGTCCTTGTTTACACTTTATAGGGTAATGAATTTAGTAATGAATTTTCATCCAAGAAGTGCTCTGGGCTCTTTAGTTAAAAAAATAAGGTGTTTAACTTAAATCACTAGATTGATTATCAAAAGTTGTGATATTCGAAAGAATGTAATTAAAAATATAATCTTGTTTTTATTCCCTTATGGAATTGGCAACAAAAAATGCCTGTATGATGCTATGATATTTTTGTTATATTAATTTGATTGCGAAATAACAAAATTTAGAGAAAAGCCTGAAAATTAAACATAAATGACCCAGTCCTAGACTATATGTATAGACTGAAATCCTAATCTGATTGGGAGGCACAGTATATACCTAAAGCAAAAGTCTTTTGCATTAAAAGTTAAATTTGTCAAATATAAAGCAAATATGTGGTTAAATAGTAAGATCAGTAACACCTCAGTTAATCTGGCATCTTTAGGAAGAAGCAGGAGGAGGCTTCTACTTTAGGGACAAAATTTTGTCTCTTTGCAAGACTTGGCCTTAGTGGTAATAATCTTAAAGCCCACAAGATGGAGATGTGTTCCCTGCTTGAATTTCTTTACAGAACTGGAATTTAGTATTATATATATTAAAACCACCCCAGTTTAAAAAGTTGAGAAATTTTTAAACAAGATGCTTTTACTCCAATGGTGAAAATTTTTGACCCTCATAACAAATTCTGACAGTTTATTCTTAAAAATACCCAGTCTTATCTTTGTAAAGGGTAGATGTAAATGTTAACTCTTGCAGTGGAGGAGGGATGACAAAAAGGACAAATACAGAGTCAGAGTTGCCATATTTGAGCTTATGGCCTTAAGTATTAAAGATTTCACCTTAAATTTTCTTGGGTGAGTGTAGTGTATGTATATATTTGATCTTAATGTGTCTCGGTGGTTTCTACTTACCACCTGTCACTTTTAACATTTTAAATGTTGGAATATTTTGTTGCTGGTTAACTGAGGTTCTACTGTAAATAAATCATTTAGATTAGTGCATCAGTGGGTGATTCTTTGTGTTCACTAAGTTATTTATGATTTTTTTTTTAAGGAGTTTTAGCACATATTATTTGCCTTGCTCATTGGGAAGTGCTATAGCTTTTTTAAAAGTTAATGCACATTTGGAAGATACATACGAAACTAAAGTTCTGTATGCTCTATAATTTGTAATTGAAGAATATAGTATTATTTTGGGAGGCTATATTGATCTTATTAATTAAGATTTAATTTGCTGCTTGCTTACTATTTTGTAATTATACAGTGCAGCATTAATAAAGGTTTCCAAAATCAAATAATAGGGCTTTATTGAAATGTGGTTTTGTAGGAACAATGAAGTTTTAATAATACTGCCCAGTAAATTGGTGCAGTTGGAAAGGGTATTTTGTTGATGTGGGTAATATATAAGGTAAAGCCTGATATTAAAAAAATTTAGTATTTTAATATTGCTTTTTGTCTTTGCAGGAAAATGTTTATAGGAGGCCTTAGCTGGGACACTACAAAGAAAGATCTGAAGGACTACTTCTCCAAATTTGGTGAAGTTGTAGACTGCACTCTGAAGTTAGATCCTATCACAGGGCGATCAAGGGGTTTTGGCTTTGTGCTATTTAAAGAGTCGGAGAGTGTAGATAAGGTAGTGTGTTGTATTCTGTTCATAAATAAATGGATGGTTGGCTGCAATTTAAACTTTATTTGCTATTTCTCCTTGTGCAGTTG
Source organism: Uropsilus gracilis (assembly GCA_004024945.1). Taxonomy (NCBI): domain Eukaryota; kingdom Metazoa; phylum Chordata; class Mammalia; order Eulipotyphla; family Talpidae; genus Uropsilus; species Uropsilus gracilis. The sequence continues at coordinate 42,797 of PVHY01008836.1, read as the reverse complement.
TAAAAGGAGAGTCAGCTTTTGACAATGTATTTTATGATGGGGGAGAGTCAGATTCAAGGCTTGTTTACTGTATGTGCCGGGTTCGAAATTGAAATTTTAATATACTGAGACCTAAAGTCACCCAATTAAAGGTGTTCTCTGACAAGTTCATATAAAAACAAACTTTGAAGTTTGTTAGGCAAAAAACTTTAGAGTATCATTTTACTCTTGGGCCAAGGGGAAGTAGCAGATTATGTTTATATTGTTAAAAGTTAAAGATGGTTTTCTTAGTAATTGATTAAATGTGTGCAGGACCCTGTATTCTTAGTTTTAGACTAAAGTACTCAATGTGTATTAGCTGTCACACGTGATACCACAATTTGGCAGTTGAATCATGAAGTTACTCAACATGATTGACATTAGCTATCTTTAATTATAATTATTTTTTAAGGAAGCTAATACTCTGAACCTAAGATAAACATTTTTAAAACGAAACTTGAATTTCCTTAGGTCATGGATCAAAAAGAACATAAATTGAATGGGAAGGTGATTGATCCTAAAAGGGCCAAAGCCATGAAAACAAAAGAACCCGTTAAAAAAATTTTTGTTGGTGGCCTTTCTCCAGATACACCTGAAGAGAAAATAAGGGAGTACTTTGGTGGTTTTGGTGAGGTATGTGGTATTTTGACTCAGTTTTTGTCAGTTGGTGGTGAATATAATTGCCACAGTAGTGGTGGTTCACTCGGTTCTTTTTTAAATTGTTTTAAAGTTTGGACAAATTGCGTGGATTACTTTTAAATAAATACTTTGTAAATGCCTTGGTAGATCTTTAAAAGTTAGATTAGATGATTGCATTTTTCTCATTTATTGGGTAATTACTATTTGCATACATTGTTGGACTCACAGGATACACAAAGATGAGATCCATTTTTACCTTGAGGAATGTATTAGTTTATAAGTAATAAAGACAGCCTGAGGAAGAAATACAGATTGAGTTACCTGAGGCATTGAGGGGACTGGTTCAGAAGAACTGCATTAAGAATGATGCTATATATTGGCCTCCATTTAAATATATGTATACACTGTGTATAAGATTGTTATACACATGGTGAAAGAACTTTGTGAATTTATGATTTAAATTCAGGATGAGACTTCTGGTTTTGGGCTCCAAATAGAGTCTTTAGACACTGTTTTTATTTAATTGAATAGCATAAATGACTGGACGTGGTGGCATGTACCTGTAATCCATGTGCTGGGAGGCAAGAGGCCAGGGATTGCTTGAGTTCACGGGTTTGAGACTACCCAGGCAACATAGCAAAACCTGGTTTCGAAAAAGCAGTCGGGCCCTGTGGCGGGCGCCTATAATCCCAGCTACCTGGGAGGCTGAGGCTGGGATCGCTTGAGTCCACGGGATTGGGACTGTTACGGGTAGCATAGCAAAATCTAGTCTCAAGAAAAAAAAAAAGATGCACATTTTGGTTTTAGTATTTGGAAGTTGATATATTTTCCATAAAAAATATTGATATTGTTTCAAATACATAGCAAGTGCAATCAAAATTGGTACTGTTTTTGCATGACAGTAGCCAGGGTGAGTGGTCATGTATTTCCCAGTTTCCAGTATTTCTGACCTGAGTGTTCACTCACTATTTACTTTTAAAAATAAGATATTTTAGTTTCACTTTCCTTAAAATTGACTGGCTTCATTCTTGTTCTTCGTTGATATTTGGGTTTGTTATCATTGAGTTAGGTAGCAAATACTCTCTGAACCTTGTTTTTACAAATAGGTTTGAAGATTTGAGAGTATTTACCATTTGAAGAATTCTTTGAAAAGATTAGAATAAATTGGGAAAGAGCAAGAATAGAGCTTAAGGGGTCTTTATATCCTCCTGCCCCCAAACTTGAGCTCTTAATATCAGTAATAGGAAAATCAAGGAATTAATGCTTATTTTTTGTTAACAGGTGGAATCCATAGAACTCCCCATGGACAACAAGACCAATAAGAGGCGTGGCTTCTGCTTTATTACTTTTAAGGAAGAGGAACCAGTGAAGAAGATAATGGAAAAGAAATACCACAATGTTGGTCTTAGTAAAGTAAGCATCCAGTTTACTCATAGAGAAAACTAGCTATTAGAGACTATCATCATCAGCTTTCTTAAAAAGGTTCCGTTTGGTGCATGTGCTTTAGAGACATTAACTCTTTATGGAAGTGAACTTTTTGAAATTTTATTGGGGAGAAAGGATATAATTGTTTCTAAGTGTGAATTTTTGTCTAGACTTTACCAAAAGATATTTTTTGAGGACCTGACAAGAAAATTTCTAAGAAAAATCTCAAATACTTCTTGAATATCAGAAGTAATTATTTGAATATCAGAAGTAATTATTTCGTTAAGTACTTGTGATTGAATTCGGTTAGCCAACTATTTTAGATAGTATTTGAACTACGACTGGGGTATTATAAGCTTGGTTCTTTCTGAGTCAGTGTAATAACACAATTTTTTTTTCTTAGTGTGAAATAAAAGTAGCCATGTCCAAGGAACAGTATCAGCAACAGCAACAGTGGGGATCTAGAGGAGGATTTGCAGGAAGAGCTCGTGGAAGAGGTGGTGGTAAGCTA
>PVHY01008836.1:5204-35204 GCA_004024945.1 Uropsilus gracilis | reverse complement strand
CTATAAAGGTTACCTTTCACAGTTTTTTCATGTCTGAAGTTATTAGCGGTAACGAAGTTTCCTCCAACATGCTTCATTCTTTCTGGTTGCTCTGATCTCTGCCCTTTATATTGGAACTTCCTTAAATGTTTGGTGGTTTTTGACTGACTTCCATGAGTTGAAATTTTAGCAGCTAAGTGTATAGTCCAAATATGTGGTGCTGGGGTTTGTGGGTGATCTGACTGTGTTATTGAGGAACACCTTGGTCTTTTTTTTCTCTTGAGGTGGAGAGGTTCACCAGAGAAATTTCTTTTTCCATTCTCCCTGAGTAATGCTTGCTGTTAATGTTCTTGGGATCCCAAATGGTGAGGATGGGGTCTGAGAAATAAACCAGTTAATCGCTGCCTGTTTTGAGTCCAAAGACTACTCTCGTCCCATTCAGATAATAAAGTCACTTTTCCAGAATGGTCAGTTAGGTAGCTAGCAGTACAAAAGATATCTTGGGTTTTAGTTGCTTGTCACTTTCATCCAGTTCTTAGTCCACCTTTCCTGAATTTCTAGTGGTTCCTGGGCTAAATCTATCTGCTTAATCTTTGATTGGGGGTTGTTCCTTTGGTATAATATCCTCACTGTTGACAGATGATCTTGTTTACTTAGCTATCATTTGTTGAAGTCTGAAGATGCCAAATTTTGGTTACTGTTGTCTTCCCATCCCTTTTCCTTCTGGCTTTATGTTGCCTTCCCCTCATTTTGGGGGGAGCAGGGGCAGGGGTGGGGGGGTGGGTTTTAGTATTTCAAAGAGGCCTGTAATACATTCATTGTAGCAGCGCATCTGAATTTGTGCATGGGGTGGTTGGTGATGGAAGTTTTGGGGTTACAAAAAGGAGTAGGTAAACTACAGCTCAATACCTGAAGAATTTGTCAAAAAAATTCACAAGTAGTTTGGTAGGTTGTAGATCTAATCTCTGCATACTAATGGGCAATATTAAATAGCTTTGACTTCATCAGTTTGTAAATTCTTGTTAGAACCATTCAATCTACTTTTCATATGAACAGTCTAGGTCAGCTATCCTAATTGAAATTTTGAAGCCTTTTGGTTTACTAGATGTCTGCCACCAGGTGAGTTTCTGAGATTCTGAGTATCTTGTTCATTTCATGACCTTCATTGTGTATATTTATAAAGTTGAAGATCTTGTTTACTCTTTTCTCAGTGTGCTGGCAATTACTTCATTGTTCTTAGCTGTGCACAAGTTTAAGACACTGAAACACCTGTCTAGGTGCCATTCATTCTGAGGTAATTTGCAAGGTAGTTCCAAGATGCAATTATTAGGCCTTTGCATTTCTATAGTTCATGTATTTTTTTTTATTTTTAAAGCTTGGAAAAGTTCTTTGAAGTTATTTTGTACTTTGAAAGTATTGTATATTTAGGGTCTTAAGGTAATTGGAAGTTTGAAAACCAGTTTGAAAAACTGCTGTACGCCACATTATTTTTGTTGGACCTGGATATTTAATAATTGTTTGACTTGTGGTCACATCATCTGGACATATTAAACTCTAGGTCTCTGTACAATACACTTGACACAACTCAGTAAATTTCTTTGAGAACAATGTTCTTAATAGTACACTTTAACACACATGACCCCAAATTTGGTAAAGAAAATTTTTACCATCTACTTTTGATGAGGGGAGAAGGGTGTACTGTATCCTTTTTTTTGCTACTGGCCATGTGTTAACCTTGTAGCCTGAAAATAGGTGTGGATGAAGTGACTAGCAAGATGAATACTGAATTGTGCAAATTGTCTGGTCTGTTAATGTCAGTTGCCCATAATCTGTTTGACATTTCAAAAAGACAGGTTATTTACATCAGAATCAGAATTGTTGGGGTGTTACCTGGAGTTTTATATTCCCACCCCATGTGATATTGGCTACACTGATGTTTTAAGAATTATTTAAGATGATGAGAGTAAAACATGCTATTCCATAAAGATTTAATTTTTAGTTTTGTGTAAAAGTGCATGTTTGATAAGTTACTGAAGCATTTAAATCATGTACCTTAAATCTGGTTTGTAAGAAAAGATTTTTAACATTCTAATGAGCACAGATGACTAGCCACAGTGTAGCAGGTAGGGGAATAGAGGAGGTGAGGTTGGGCTGGGGAAACATGGTGAGTTGTTTTTATTGACTGTGCTTCTCCCCTATCCCCACCCTCACCCCTTTGGTTTGTCACCCTGTCTCAGCTACACAGTACATTATTATAAATTGGTAACCAACTGTGAAATTGATTTGCTGTTGTGTTTAGTTGAGCTGGTTAGTTATTGCCCTGTTGTCTAGCATCTTTTAGATTCTCAAGGATATGCAATTCAGCAGCCTCCTGTTAAATAGCTTTATTATTGTAGCCTTAGGTAAAGACTGGAGCCAGTAACACAAGAACTGTAGGGTAGCTGCTAATGTTTATTTTCCCCAGTAACCCCTGTGCAAAGGCAGATAATTTGGGGGAGGGTGTTTGAAGGGGTGTTCATAAGGGTATTAAAAAAAACCTTCAAAAGTTAATGCTACTTATAAAGGGTGAAATGCTTTGTAAGAATTAGGTCCTAAGAGTAAGTTGTTCCATGTTAAAGTAATTCAAATTAGTTTCATAAGTTGTCACGGGAGTTCTTTAAAGACTTTAAAGTGCAGATAGGCTTTTAGGAGAGGTGCTAATTTTGTTAAATAGTGGTAGTAGAGGTTATTGGAGTCTATTTCTATTACCAAGGTCACCTGGTGTTAGGTTGTTAAACATTTTATTTTGCAATGGGATATTCTATATATTTTGTTTGCATTTGAGGATTCAGAAGCAAGTTTACTTTCCTGGCTTTAGTTCTTGTAAAATATTGGAGGAATCTTAATAGGTCTGTTAAAACCACTACCTATGTGTGACATTTAATATGTCATGGAAGCCACACATTGATACTTGAGAAAAGGAATCATATAATTGCCCTTTTGGGGGGGAAGGGTTGTATTGATGGCCTTGAATTACACAGGGCTTAACCATATTTTTTATAGAATACTTGCCAATCTCAGATGGATGAAGTGGATCTTTTCTAAACCTAAAACTTGTTGGATGGTTCTTTGATACTACAGTGTAGATAAGAGATTGGCTTAGGCAATAAAGAACTTTGAAATGCTCAGAAATTTGTTGTAAATTGCTTCTACAATCATTGATATATAAAGCATGCTAATCAGTTAGTTTTATGTATTAATATCTATCAGCATGTCTTTTTCAGTAGCTGGTTGACTTGATTTTAAACTAACAATGTTCTCTGTACCATTTAATTTTCCAAAACATTCTCCCTAAGCAAGTTCTGTTGGAACCAAGTGTTTCCAGTTCTAGAAACCTACTTCTAGGGCCTTCATATGAAGTTTATAGTGGACTTTAATGGGGTTTTAATTTGCACTAAATTTTCTGAAAGATTATGTTCAAATTATAATGTAGTGCTTTTGTCTTACAATTAAACTCTTACAGCACTCATACATTTTTTGCACTGTCTTTTTTTTTTTTTTTTTAAAGCTTTCCCTTCTTGGATGAATACTTTCAAACAACACAGGTCTTATTGTCTTAATTGAAAAAGGTAAGGCACCTACCATCATGTTTTAAATGACAATTTTAAATGATGGATTCTTTTGAAAATTAAATAGCTTAATGTAATTGGTCAAATTGTATTACAACATAACTAATGGCAGAAAAAAGGAAAATTTCTATTTCTTTAGAATGTTCATTAGAAGCATATTGAGGTATAGGAAGATGCTATATGGGGATGTTTAATTTGGCTTTTCCAGTTTGCTATAAAGTAAGACTACTGAAAGTGCTGGTAGGCATTTGCCATTTGCAAACAGTACATTTTTCAGAAAATTGCACATTGGTATATCTGTACTTGTTAAATAGTAATGTTAACTAAGGTGCTCAATGTAACTACCGAGAATGCCTCATAGTATTTCATTGTTCTATTTACTCCTTTGTGTTTCTTGAGAACTCTTAAAGAATGTGGTCACTCGGTGCTGGCCTGCCAAGAGAGGCTGCCATTACAGCAAGTCATGGTGTGGTGCTGAGCAGGTCTCACTCCACAAATAATTTTTTTATTCGTAAGTGACTTGTGGTTCATCTTCTAAAAGAGGCTGGAATTGTTTTAAATAGTGGATTTTGTTATTTTAGGTGCTGCCATGATTCAATAATAATACGATACAAACTTTCAGAACAAGTTACAATGACCCTTTTTAGATTTATTAAAATGTGTGAAACTTTTATTTAGCAGATTTTTAATGTTATTGGTTTTATACATTTGATGGAATAATTATTCTTGTGAATGGTTCTGCTCAGTCTTAATTCTGTGATGTTGGGCAAGTAGAACTTAAAAGTTGACTCTTCTCCAAGAGTTAGCTTTTTCCTAACTAAAATAGCTTCTCAGGTACTCACATTAAATGATAGACATGTGAAAGGCTTTGCGGTTAGTTTGCAATTAAGCACACTCAGAGACTGCATTTCAGCCTTAAGCGTAATCTTCAGGGGTGGGTCCCATCATCTGTATTTTATTAAGATCTCTAGGTCAGACTTTTGGGGAGTAGACACAAACAACTATTCACAATGGGAAGAGTGCCCTTTTCTGAAGTTTGGACATCTGCGCTGGAGACTCATTTATGCTTCTTCAACTTCTGGGTTTCTCTGGATATGAAACTTGAGATTGATGTAGAAGTTCCATGAAGATAAAAGATGGAGCAAGTTTCGGGCATGGTGGAGCCCATCTGTAATCCAAGCGCAGGGAGGCAAAGAGGCTAGGGATCACTTAAGTTTGTGGGTTCGAGACTACCCCAAGCAACATAGAGACCTAGTCTTGAAAAAGCAGCCAGGCGTGGTGGCGGGTGCCTGTAATCCCAGCTACCTGGGAGGCTGAGACTGGGGATTCCTTGAATCCATAGGATTGGTAGAGTGCAGAAGGGAGGGATTGGGTAGGTTCAAGCAGTACTAGGGTCGGGTATGGTGGCATGTGCCTGTAATCCCAGCAGCCTGGGAGGCTGAGGCTGGGGATCACGAGTCCATGGGTTCAAGACAACCCTTGGCAACATAGTGAGACATAGTCTCAAAAAAATAAAACTACTAGATTATGGAGTAGTGATTCCCATTCAAGAGACAGGACAGCAAATAAGATCCAATAAGCAATTTTGTAAGAAATGGGAAGAATGTTGAATGAAGAATGTTGGGATTTAGAATTGAAGGTGTTTGCATGATACATAGTGGAATATTCAGTAGACAGATCTAAGTGTGGTTTGGAATTCCAAAAAAAGATCATTTCTGGTGAGGGCAACATGGAAATAAATAAAAAAGCACTCTGTAGCGTGGGAAATGAAGAGCTTCAAAAAAACCATTTGAATCACTGATGATAGTTATATTCCTTCAAGGCCTAGTTCACCTTCCACACCCCAGAGTCTTCATTCATTTATTTCCTCTCCAGCCCCTCCACCCAGGAGCTTGATTTATTGACTTTCCTCTTTTGAGCCCAGTGGACTTGTGCAAGTAACTTAAATTGTCATTAGGTTTCTTATCTGTAAAATGGAAATAATGGTGCCTGCACCTCAGGTTGCTGTGAAGGTTAATCTCCAAAGTACTTAACGAGTTGCTGGCACAGAATAAATGCTCAACAACTTACTGTTTATTGTATCATACATGTTGATATAAATTTGATTACATCACTTGGATCCCACTTTTAACCTTAGTGACTGGAACTTTTTTTTTTTTTTTGAATACTTCAAAAGGGTAGGCTTATTATAAAATGGGAAGGAAAGAAAGAATAAAGGATATTTGTGTAGATATATGCAGCCAAACAAAGCTTATGGAACTGCTGATCATTATCTTTTCTGAATTTACTCTCTGCCTTGAAATGTACCACTTAACTAGATGTTGTTTTAACAAGTTTATGCTTTTTATTCGTTTTGCATCAACTGGAATGTAATCTTACTTTAGAGTAAAAACTATATATTTTATATATAGTCATTCACTTCTCAAACACTTGTTATTTTTATCAATATAACATAAATCCTAATGTTTTAGAATTGTTTTGATGAAGAGTAGCAGCTCAGTAACATTTAAATGCATAAATGAATGAGAAATCTAAGATTGTGTTAATATTTGTTTCTTCCTATTTAAGAATGTTCTGGTGAATGTAGCATAAATAGGGAAATACTTCTCACTAAACCAGTACTATTTTTCATTCTTCCTTGAAGTTTTCAGCAGTTGATAAAAATGCAAATCATTTTGTAAACTTTTAAACTCATATTTAAAGATTGCCTAGGAAAATTGTCGTGTGGGATTTATTGCCTGGAACCAAGGTGATAGTCTCTGCTTTATTTTTATTTTTTCATTTAAACACTACCAAGTGGAGAGGAGCTTGCAAAGGTACATTATTCAGTTTTAGGTTTCTGAGTCCTGGCATTCTAATAGGTACAATGGGGGAGGAGAATTAGACTAGGTAATCATTTAATTTGATGTACCCATTGGCAAATATATTGTTTCATACAGAGTTACAGAAATTTTCAGAGGTAAATTTTATAGGGCCTCAAAAATAATGCACAAATAGACATGACAGTTATTCTTCTCACGATATTTCTATAGAAATTCTTGTATTTCCTCCCAGAAGCAATCTACCAACCTGGCACTGATGTGTCTTACTTGGTTCACAATTAACTTAAGGGGTCAGATAATATACCCAATGTTACACATTATGGATTTTATGGCTTTGATCACAGTCAGTAGTTGAGTAGTAAATGCTCAGCTTTTTAGCCATGTTATCTTGAACATGTTATCTAATTTGAATGTTTTCTCATTTACAAAATAAAAGATGATGTGAACTAGCTCTTTCCATATATCACTGTTCTTTTTTTTTTTTTTTTTTTTTGAGACTAGGTCTCGCTATTTTTGCCTGTGGAACTACAGGCTCATGTTGCCCAGGGTACCACAGACTCAATTCCCAGCCTCAGCTTCCCAGGTAGCTGGGATTACAGGCGCGCGCCACCATGCCCAGCTATTTTTTTGGGACTAGGTCTCGCTATGTGCCCCCTGGGACTTGAACCGCGATCCCTGGCCCCAGCTGCAGCTTCCTAGGCTGCCGCTTACAGGCATCACCGCCATGCCTGGCCCATATGTTACTGTTCTATGTACTTTATTTACTCACAAGTTTCTTTTTTTTAGACTAGGTGTCACTATTTTTGCCCGTGGAACCGCAAGCTCTTGTTGCCTGGGGTACCACAAACTCAAGCAATCCCCAGCCTCAGCTTCCCAGGTAGCTAGGATTACAGGCGTGCGCCACCATGCCCAGCTATTTTTTGGGGACTAGGTCTCGCTACAGGCCCCAGGCGGGACTCGAACCTCGATCCCTAGCCCTGGCCGCTTTGTAGGCTGAAGCTTACAGGCACGAGCCACCGTGCCCGGCCTACTCACAAGTTTCTAAGTCACTGTAAGATAAATGAGATACACTCAGTCCAAAGACTCAGTACATTTCGGAGTAAGTATTCAATACCACTATTTCTCCTACTCTTCCCCAGGTAAAACTTATGGAAATTTCAAAGTTTCTAGCATTAAAATCCTTAAAGAATGTCTTGTGCATGGAGAGGTGATGCTGTGCTGAAGGAGTAACAATTTTGATTTCTATTTCAAATGCTGACATTTACCATTATCAGAATGAAAGTGAGTTATCAAGTAGTCAGGAATCCCTGTTAAAACTTTTATTCTCTATGAATCACTAGATAATTTTTAAAACAAACTTGAGACTTCAAGTTCTGACTTTGCAAATAGAACTTACAAAAAATCTTGATACCAATTGCAAAGGGAAGTTGGATACTTTGGTTGTTAGAAAACTTAGCAATTTGAGATTATTAGATGAAATGTGGGAAAAAATGGCTGTTAGGAGGTAACAGGATATGAGGATGGGGACTGATATTTGTTAGATGATAAGTTTTAATTGCTTTACTCAAGGAAATGCTTAGTATAAAACAATAGTTTGAATTTTTTGTTTCAAATCAAAGAATATGTAGGTGAGTAGATATCTGGACTAAACTCATGTTTAGATTCTCACATTTCTTTTTTTTTTTCTTTTTCATACAGATTTATTTGTATATGTATTGTTAAGACCCTTCATTTTTCCCTTCCTTCGTTTTCCCCTCCAATGTCTCCCACCTCCCTTTTGTTTCAAATCATTGGTATTTGGCCCATTGAGCTTTTCTCTTTACAGGTGCAATGTCTTTTTCCTGGGTGATGACCTGCTCTCCTGGGACTTTGTGGCCCATGCTGCTTCGATTCCCATGAATGTCTTAGCAGCGAGTATTTGTTCTAATCATATGTGAACCCTTGTAGGTCAGTTGAGGTTCAGTTGCTTCGCCCTTTGCTCCGGTCTCCTCTGTTGCAAGCTTTCTGCGGTAGAGGTGATTCTGTTCTCCACGTTCTCCGTATTCTATGTTCTCTGTGTGATCACAGGGATTCGCAGTACTGCATACGTGTTGGTTTTCTCCTCCATTCCAGCATTTGTTCTGAGTTGCTGTTTCCAGTCCTTATGGTTCTGGCGTCTGAGGCTGGGCTCCAACATCCAGCCCTTTGTGGTAGAGAGGTTCCTTAGTGGAGGCCAATTCCATCTAGTGGTAGGCCCAGTTCCACTCCTCTCCCTCTGTTTGCAGTTGTTCTGTGGCCATGTCCCTTTCTTTGTGACCTTCTCCTTTTCAGGAAGTGGAGTGTTTTGCTGTTCTTGAACACATTCTGGATAAGGGGTTTGCTTCTCTGCTCCCAAAGTCACTGTAGGTGTAGTTCTGTGGTTGGTCATCATTTCAATAGGCTTTGAAGATCGGGACCTTGTTGTTCTACTCATTTTCCCATGTGTCAGATGCTTCCAGGGCCTTTATTCTTCAGTAACTGCAGCAGAACGGGTGGATATTCTTGTTCTGCTCTGATTTGTTAGAAGTGGGATTAACTGGAGGGGTCCGCACGGCAGTGGTGCCGGCCCTGTCCCCCAGGCTCTAGGGACAAAGGCCTAGCTTCCCAGGCTGCCTCGCAGTTCCCGTGGTTCCCGCGTTTGGCAGAGGGGCGGAAACCCCGCCTACTTGCGCCCCTAACCTGTGGCCTAGATCACTGGTAGGGGCGTCCCGGAATTCCCCCGTCGGGCCCTATGCCTCTGGCAGACTGGAATTTTCAGTGCCCACCCAGACCTGGCTGGCACGAGCCTGCAAGCAGGCACTAACTCTGTTCCAGCTCCCTCCTTGACATGAGTTCTTCCCCTCCCCCCACGCGGGCGCCTGTCCCCCAGGCTCTAGGGACAGAGGCGCAGCTTCCCAGCCTGTCTCTGGGTTCCCCATGGTTCCCGTGGTTTAGATTCTCACCTTTTTCTTTTTTTCTTTTTGAGACTAGGTCTCACTATTTTTTACCTCTGGAACCGCAGACTCACGTTGCCCGGGGTACCACGGACTCAAGCAATTCCCAGCCTCAGCTTCCTAGGTAGCTGGGATTACAGGCGTGTGCCATCACGCCCAGCTACCTTTTGGGACTAGGTGTCGCTGTGTTGCCCTGAGCGGGACTCAAACCGCTATTCCTAGCCCCAGCCGCTTCATAGGCTGAAGCTTACAGGCATGAGCCACCGTTCCCATCTAGATTCTCACATTTCTAAGTAAATTTGAAAATGAATGTAATTTAGTAAGGACAAAAATAGCAAGTTTAACCAGTGCCATAGTTACAATTTTTTTTTTTTTTTTTTTTAAAGAGACTATCTTGCTGTGTTGCCCCGGCATAGTCTCAAACCCGGTCGACTCAAATGATCCCTAGTCTCAGCCTCCCAAGTAGCTGGCACATGCCACTACCGCCGGCTTGTGATCATCTTTTAAGAGTTAACGCTTGAATAACATTTACTACAGGCAGATAAGAACTCCACGTGGTATTACCAGCTCAATTTTGCAGACACAGAAACTCGCAAAGATTAAGTAACTTTTCCAAAGTTGCCTGGTTGTAGAACCTAGAGTTAAATCTAGTAGTCAGTATGATTCCAGGGTCTGTCTCTTAATTCGTAACGAAGGGCTAGAGGAAAGTAGTAAAGCAGTGAGATTACAGAAATGGGAGAAATAAAATAACAATGGTCAAAGGACAAGAAAATACTAATACTTCCTACCCGTTCTTCCTTTAGTTCTCCTACCACTAGAGAATGCTATTATAATTGCTGATTGTAAAAGATTAAAAGTTTAAAATTACATTTAAGCAACAACCTATGGAGTGTGACTGGGACTGGGGATCGCGGTTCGAGTCCCGCCTGGGGCAACATAGCAAGACCCAGTCCCAAAAAAGTAGCTGGGCGTGGTGGCTCACGCCTGTAATCCCAGCTACCTGGGAAGCTGAGGCTGGGGATTGAGTCTGTTGGACCCGGGGCAACATGAGTCTGTGGTTCCACGGGCAAAATTAGCGAAACCTAGTCTCAAAAATAAAATAAAGCAAAATAAAATTACATTTAACAGGGCGTGGTGGCCCGCGCCTATAATTTAAGCACTGGGAAGCAAGAGGACAGGGATTGCTTGAGTTCGTGGCTTTGAGACTACCCCGGGCAACATAGCCAGACCTGGTTCTCGAAAAAGCAGCCGGGCATGGTGGTGGTTACCTGTAATCCCAGCTACCTGAGAGGCTGAGGCTGGGGGATCGCTTGAGTTCACAGGATCGGGACTACCCCAGGCAACATAGCGAGACCTAGTCTCTTTAAAAAAAATAAATAAAAATAAAATTACGTTTAACAATTTATTGCTATCTGTTAGGAATGAGAAGAGTCAGGTTAATATTACGTTTGTACTTAAAAGAATGATAATGACTGAAAGGAGAATTGCCATGATGATGATTATAATCTTTTTGAAGTGTTTCTACCATATCCTCGTAAAAATCTCTCTTTTGGGGAGCTCTATAGCCTGAAATAAAAATAAACACAAATTTAAGGGTTTTTTTTTTCTTTTTCTGGCTTCTAGATTAATGGACAGTCTTTATTAAAAGAACAGATCAACAGCCGATCGAGTTGTGCCTGGGATTGGGGATTGCGGTTCGAGTACCGCCCGAGGCAACATAGGGAGACCTAGTCCCCAAAAAAATAGCTGGGCGAGGTGGCACACACCTATAATCCCAGCTACCTGAGAAGCTGAGGCTGGGGATCGCTTGAGTCCTGTGGTACCCTGGGCAACGTGAGCCTGCGGTTCCATGGGCAAAAATAGCGAGACCTACAAACAAAAAAATAAATTAAAGAATAGATTTAACTTTAACTTGGTTTTGACTAATTCCCAAAAGTCTCAGTAGTTTTTATCGATTTTTATGAAATGATATACTGAGATTCCAGTTGGCTTTCTTACTGTTCAGCTGTACTTTTATTGCTTTAAGGGTATCTATCCTTGAACAAGTTACTAGCTTTTTGAGCCCTTTATCTCATCTTTACTTAAATGACTACTATTCCTTACAATTTAAAATTGTGACCCTTATCTCCTTCCCAGAAGCCCTATTCAAGACATAATTTTTCTCTAAAGTATTTATCTTTTATCTAACATTATGTAAATTTTACTAATTGTTTGCCTAGAATGTAAGCTCTATGAAGTCAGGAATTTTTTATTTCATTCAGTTATATTCCCAATGATGCATGACATATAATGCTTATTCAATTGATATATATGGAATGAATGAATAAATAAATCCATCTATTTACTAAGCGGGGATAATAGTATCTTCTACTGTATAGTAGCCCAGATTGTGAGGATTACTGACAATGAATATGGAGTATCTAAACAGCCAGATAAAGATAAATTATGCCATGAAGATTATAATTATTTTATATATTATTATGCTTATATTATAAATTTGCATGCTATAAATAACTTTGGTTTTGGTATGCTACTCCAATGGTCTCATGACTCTGATGTACAGCTAGTTATGGGAGCCCAGGTTTAATTATCCCAAAAATCTGGTCCATGGAAACTTGTGAGAGGGAGTATGTTCCAGGATGTTATTTACTGAGTGCTTTTAAGTACAGGTACCAGATGACATGCTCTATATGTATTTTGCATATCTTAATATGCAAGTATTCATATTTTGTAGCATGGAAGAAAATGAGATTCAAAAGGTTTAAGTTACTTACCTAAGATGATAGGTTATAGGCAACTCAATTTCTTATACTAACTAGTAAGTGACGGAACTTCAATTCAAATCTAATTGAATTTAATTCGATTCTAGAATTGCCTGGCTATATTGCCTTGTGTAGAAAAATTTAAGGTATAAAAAGGCTGTATATGATCTTCTTTTGTTTGTTTTGTTAATGTAATATGCATACTTAGTTTAACAAAGTCAGAGTTCTAAAAGGCCTTATAGATATTTTTCTGCTCTACTCATATCTAATCCTTTTTTTCTGGCAGTAATTATTTCTAGCTCTTTTGTTGCTATATACTTAATACCTGGAACTGGGGAAATTTTGCCCTCCAGGTGACATTTGGCAATATTTGGAGACATTTTTCATCAACGTGATTGGAGTGGGATGTTACTGGCATATAATGGAGAAACTAGGGATGCTGCTAAACATTCTAGAATGCAGGCTGTCTTCTTCCCTACCCATAAACTCACAACAAATAATTACCCAGTTCAAACGTACCAAGGTTGAGTAACCCTGACCTAGAACAATGTCTGGCACATAGTGGATGTTCAACAAATATTTATTGATTGTTGGTTCTTCATTTATTCCTGGTATTTATTTTCTCCTGCATTTCTAGAGAGCACATCAATTTCTTGATTTTTCTGCTTCCAACTATAGAAAAGAGGAATTTGCTCTTACTAAATCCTCCTTCCCAAACATACATTGTCCTCTCCATCCTCTTTTTATTGAAGTAAAACTTTGCAGAGCAACAGAGTGCACTTTATTAGGGTGACTTCAGTGTATAAAGTTCTGGTTCTCTACAGCATAAAATAAATGGATAGCTCAACAAAATATTTTTCTACTTTTTTAATCTAATTTACTTTTTAAGTAACTTCATTTCCAAACTCTCCAAAGGAGCTGAAAATTATCCTCTCTTTGTTTGCTTCTGTGAGCTCTTACTTTATCTTAAAGAAGTTCCTCATACAGTCTTTGACCTGCTGCAATGATTTAGCTGAGCTCTAGAATTGCTATTTAGTTTTAATATTGAGATGTTTCTTCACCAGTGTCCTGGGAATATTCCTTCTGTTTTCCAATTTCACGTCTTCCTATTTTGTAATTTCTTCATTTTTTTGGTGAAAAATATTGAAAACTTCCTTAGAAAGGGTGAGTGGGAGACTTAACTTCTGAGAACTTACGTGCCCACAGATATCTTTATACTAGTTTTCCATTGTACTGGTAGTTTTTAATATAGAAATCTAGAGTGCAAATAATTTTCTCTCAGAATATGGGAAGTATTTTTCTCTTTTTAAATTTAGTAACCATATATTATTACTGAGAAACATGATAGTGTTTTAATTGTCAGGTTTCTCTCTCTCCCTTGGAAGTATTTAGAATCTTCTTTCTTTTCATGAATGTCCAGTAAGTTTGCAAGCCTTGCTATGGTCCTTATTTTTGTTCAATCTGGAAACTCATGCTATTCAGTTGTTGGAATTTTTATTACTGTAGTTTTCTCCCTTGATTCTTTCATCTTCCTTTGAAACCCATATTCTTATATTAGATCTCTTAGAATTATTGTTTTTTCCTTATATTTCCCTCTCTTGTTTTCTAAAAAAAAGCCTCAATCTCATGTAACAGTAATTTCATTAAAATTAAAACTTTTCATATTTCTTAATGTCTGTTTTTTGTTCTATCAATAAGCTTTTTATATAGCTTTCTATTCTTATTTCAAGGATGTGTACCTTATAGTCTCTCAAGATAATTTTTTTAAAAAAATGAAGCTTTTTTTGTTTGTATTTTGTCTGAGTTCTCTTTCTCATTTCATTTTTTATTATAGAATCCCCTCAAATATCTCAGTATCTGTATTGTTGATTTGCTAAAATAATGATTGGAAATCTAGTATGTGTGAGTGAGGGCTGTCCTTAGGTGGGCTTTGTTGTTGGATAATCTGATGTGGACTTAACCATTTCACTGGTGAAAAGCCTCAATATTGATGGGTCTTTTTTCCCCCCTAGGTCTAGTTCATTTCTTATATATTAACTCTTCAATCTACTGTTGTAGTGAAGTTGAATGGGGAGAAGTTGGGAAGTGGTCACCATTTCAAAATGAAGATTTTATTTTATTTATTTTTTATCCCTTCATCCCCCATGCAGATTTTAATATGCTGGTCACTCTGGCCTCAATTACATCTGATAGCTGAGCATAGAATATCTCTAGTATATTGTCTTTAGACACTAAAATGTATTATCCTTTAGCAGAGATAAGGAGAGATGTAATGTGACTGTAAAATCTAAGGAAGGCACTCTATAAGCAACTTGTTCTTTTGTAAACTATATATGGTCTCTTTTTCTAGACCCCTACTACATGTTTACTTTTAAAAATATATTCTCCAATTTTTGGTCCTTTTTGAGGTTTTATGGTCTGGAACAATTTGCCTCTTAGTGTCTTCTCCTTCAAGTTTATGTTGAGCATTTACTGCTATACTGAGGCTAATAGCTAATCATATTCCATTCTTTAGCCTCTCATATTGTTGACATTTCTTACCTCTTATTTTTTACTTTAGTTCTAGTGGTTTATACATCAACATCTTTAATTGTTGTTTTGTCTTTTATCATTTTATTGGTGTTTTGAGAGGAAATCAAGATACGTACATATATTTAACCTGCCATTTAAAATCTGTGATCCAGCCGGGTATGGTGGCGTGTGCCTGTGATCCCATTACCTGAGGCTGAGGCTGAGGCTGGGTATCACTTGAGTCCCTGGTTTTGAGACAACCTTGGGTAACAGAGCAAAACCTAGTCTCTCCAAACAACAAAAAAAACAACAAAAAATCTGTGACCCATATTTATTTGTAGGCAGACTGAAAGTTTATTGGCCTTTTAGTTACAAAACAAAATCTGCTTTTAAAAACATTGAGGAGAGCTTTACAAAGAGATGAAGGAAAAAGAGAAAACTTCTTGCTAGGCAAAAATAGAGGGCTTAGTGAGAATTACTATTCTATTTATGTGAAAACAATGTTAGAAAAAAATGTAAAGATAATTCAGATTTCATTTCTTATTGACCTGATAGACAATGGCTTAAAAGAAGTCATTTTTTTCTTAATGTGATTATGAAAATACGTGCACATGAGGTGGGATTTGTTTGAAAGGCAAGGCAGTTTAGTGAAATAAAATATTTAATTTTTTTTTGCTCTAATTTCCTAGAATTTAGATGTTATCTCTTTTCCCATAAGAGATAATACATCTAATAAAAAATTAATAGATTGGGTGGAGTTACATAACCCCATAATCCTACCCTATGAGTACTCAGAAATGCCAGAGAGAATACAAGAAACAAACTTATTAATGCCTAACTAAACATGAAAGGAAATGAAGATAAAACCAAATATAAATTCTAGGAAATTTGTGAGAAATTATATCAGTGCTATAGTTTCTTTGGATTTGGGAGTGATGATCTTGGCCTTTGCCATTGAGGACTTTTAGTTTTTAAGATTAAGCATTGGGTTCATATGAGAACAGTGAAATTCTTGTTAATGAGGTTCAAAACTTTGGAGTCTTCCTTGACTCTCATTCCACTTTCATCTGTCTGTAATTCCCATTTGTTTCACTTTGAAAACATATACAGAATCTAACCACTTCTCATTACTACACCACAGGCAATATTAAACTCTTCCTGAAACTCAGACTTTTCATCTGTGATCATTCCATCCATCTGAAATACTTAATCCATTTTTAGGGCAGATGTGCTAAAGGTAGATAGTTCTCCATTGACTTGTTTTTCTTCCATTATGTAAAGTTAGTGGTTGTCAGAATCTCTCCAACCACAGACCTCATTTCTCAAACATCCTTCCCTATCCCTCCCATACTATATATCTCCCTTTAACACTTTTGTGTTAAAGTAGCTAACAAACAAATGGGTTTTCTCTACTTCTTATTTAACCAACTACCACCTGAAGTTGAAAAACTGAAGCTTAAAACATGTCAGAGTCAAAAACAAACAAAAAAATGGAACTGAGAGATAAGTCTATTGAAAGCTTGAGGTAAATTAGTGTTTCTCTAATAATTAAATTGGTCGTAGAATGAATTCTAACTACAAAAAATAAAATGTGGCATTGGTTTAACCACCAAGATGGTAGGCAGCAATGAAAAACTGATATTAGAAACTAGAAGGATAAAGATCTATGAATGATAGATAGTACATAGTTTCTGTACATTGCTGGAATTAGTCTTTTTGGGCAACAATAAAGCTACTGAATCCAGCAACATATGCA
Organism: Uropsilus gracilis; assembly: GCA_004024945.1. Taxonomy (NCBI): domain Eukaryota; kingdom Metazoa; phylum Chordata; class Mammalia; order Eulipotyphla; family Talpidae; genus Uropsilus; species Uropsilus gracilis. The sequence continues at coordinate 18,815 of PVHY01008836.1, read as the reverse complement.
GACATGATGTGCATTTTATCAATAGATTAGAGAACAAAAATCATCTCAACTAATGTAGAAAAAGTATTTGATAAAATTCAACACCCTTTAATGGCAAAATATCATAGAAAATGAAGAGAAAGGAACTTTTATCACTTGTTAAAAGATATCAAAATCTGTAAATTCTGTACTGAATTGGGAAGCATTAAAATACCCATTTTTAATGAAGAACAAAACAAGTGTTTCAGAAATAATTTTTATTCAGTATTTTACTGGAGAGCCTCACCAATATAGTAAGATAAGGAAGAAAAAAGTTGTGTATCAGAAAGGGTGATAAAAATCTAGTCATTATTAGTTTGATAGCACCTCTATGAAGAAGGATGGGGGAAAAAAAAGAAAATGCAAGGAAATCCATAGATTAACAAAACTTACCATAAGAGTGAGGTTTGGGATATAAAATCAGCATGCAAAAATTGTGTTATTAAACAAAAATGTTTTTTTTGAAAATGGAGTTCAGAAAACATCATTTATACTGATAATGAAAGTGGTAAGATATCAAGGAATCTTATACACAGGGGTATAAGAAGATCATTCTGATAAAAATTATAATCTTGAGAATTTGTGAAAGAGACCTCAAAAAATGGAGTGGAATATTTATATCAAGAGATGGAAAAGCTTTTAAGTATGTCATTTCTGCCCATACTACTGTAGTTTAACAATTTTATTTATGTGTGTGTAAGTTGAGATGTAGATTCTAAAATCCACTGAAAGATAAAGAAGCAAGCTTTATCAGCACGACAACAACAACAAAACACAAAACAGCAACAACAAAAAGCAGATGAAGTTGCCCTACATGATACTAAGGCTTCTTACAAAACCACAGTAGTTAAAATGGTGGAGTGATGACCCAAGGATATAAATATAGACCAGTAGAGTAAAGAATACATAAATCAAAAGAATGATTCACACATGAAAACTTTCTACATGACAGGATTTGGCACTGCAAACCATAGAGGACAAACTGAGCTATTCAATAAATGTTTGGGAAATTAGTTATTCATACAGAAAATAATAAAATGTAATTCCTATCTTATAAGCAGAAATAAAATTCCAAAGGTCTCATAGATCCTTGTTTAAGAAATAGGATTAAAAATCTTTTAGAAGACAATGTAACAATATCTGTATAATCTGGAGGAGAAAAGAATTCTTACACAAGACACAACGCATAAAATATTAAGAAGACTGCTAAGTTTATTTCTATGAAAGTTAAAAACTTCTATAAGCTGGGCATGGTGGCACATGCCTATAATCCAAGCCTTGGGAGGGATTGCTTGAGTTTGTGGGTTCGAGACTACCCTGGGCAACATAGTGAAAAAGCAGCCAGGTGCAATGGCGGGCACATATAGTGCCAGCTACCTGGGAGACTGAGGCTGGGTCCACAGGATGGGGCCTATCCCGGGCACATAGCGAGAGTTAGTCTCAAAAAATAAAAAAATAAAAACTTCCATAAAAGATACCATAGGTAAATTTAAAAGTCAAGATACATACTGAGAGAACTTATCTTTATGTTACACAACTAACCAATTATTAGGATGAAGACTACATAACAGTCATTATTCTGAAAGTATTATACAGATATATCTTATAAATTATTTTAAAAGTCTTTTATCAGATTGGGCAAAAAGTACCAATGGGCAACTCACAGAAGAATTCTAATGGTTAATAACAACTGTTCACAGCTGAGTGTGGTGGTGCATGCCTGTAACCCCAACTGCCTGGGAGGTTGAGGCTAGAAATCACTTGAGTCTGCGGGTTTGAGACTACCCTGGGCAACAAAGCAAGACCTAGTCTCAAAAAAAAGAAAAGAAAAGAAAAGAAAAAAAGCCAGGCGTGGTGGGGTGCACCTGTAATCACAGCTATATGGGAGCCTGAGGCTAGGGTTCACTTGAGTCCGTGGGTTTGGGACTAGCCCGGGCAACATAGTGAGACCTAGTCTCTAGAAACAAACAAACAAACAAACAAACAAACAAACAAAAACTGTTCACCATCATTCAAAATTAAGAAAATGCAATTGAGAATAATGATTTTCCCCCCTACCAGATTGTTGAAAATTCTAACATGTAATCAATCCCACAGGTTGCAAAGGATGTGGAGCAACAGGAACTCTCATATACTGTTGATGCAAGTATTAAGTGACACAATACTTTGGAAAGCAATTTTTAAATATTTGGCAAATTAAAAAAATGTATATATGCATTTACATATATATATATACATATATATATACATATATATACATATATATATAGTTGAGTGAGGGCTCCAATGTAGAATCAGTCAAGCCAAGGGTTTGCATAACTTGATCCATTGGGGGATAGGAAAGTAGTATTAGAACCTCTATTTTCATTATTTTAATCTGTAAAAAATGTGGGGAAGTGAAACCGCTTTAATGTTTAACATATGGATAGGTGAAAACCTGACCAAGTAGGCATCTGTGGAGGCTACTTGTTTTGCTTCTGATAGGGTAATATGAAAGTTAACTCAGGCTAGGACTATACTCAGTGGGTCCTGTGACATGGAGTGAAACTGGAGCACTTCATGGACATCAGAGACCAGCATAGGCTATATACCAGAAGGAACATGCTTCCAGAAACATAAGGTGTTTGGAGAAATATGCCTGGAGGCTATGGTCCAGGCAGGATGCTGCCATATAGTCTGTGGTGATGCAGCTCTGCTGGCAGCCCTGGGAAGGGGAGAGATGAACCTTTCGGAGGAGTGCGGTACTCCCAGCAGGCTGTGTGCCTTCCAAAAAGAATAAAGACAGTGTACTGCATGGTGCTTCCCTCTGTCACTCCTTGGGAATGGCAATCACCTGAGAGGTACAGACTCAGACTTGGGTGTGGAACTCCTGTGAGAACTATTATTGGCAATACCACAAACATGAGCCATACCCCAGGACATTCATACTGACAAGTGACTCTGTTTACGAACCTCCAATCCTTAACTTAGCAGCTTCAAGACCAGTTTCTGAATCCACAGATATTGGAAAAAGCCAAAAAAATCTAAAATAAAGCCACATTGCCAACTGATCAAGAAGTAGAAGTAGAGCAAATCTCTAAAGCACTGCTACAGGTACTAAAATATTAGGAAAATGTAAATCAGCAAAATGGGCAGATGGAAAAATATAACACATAGCACTTTGAGACCACAAGAGAGTATGTAACCAGGAAAGAAAACTCTTCAGAATTAAATCACAAAGACTTAAAGATTTTATCCTATCAGATGTAGAATTCAATTAAATCACAAAGACTTAAAGATTTTATCCTATCAGATGTAGAATTCAAAATTGCAATAATGAAGAAATACAAAGGAATCAGATAAAATGTAGAAAAACTGATCAAAGAGATACAGGAAAAATGCAGAAAAACAAGTGAATGACCTGAGAAAATTAATGAATGAAAATGAACAGAAAACAGATCAACAGAGATTTTAAAATTATATATATTTAAAAGAACAGGTATATTAAAAAGGGAGAGAAGAGTAAAGTTTGCTTGCACAGGCACAGATGGGGAGAAAGAGGTGCCCCTGAAAGGCAAAAGTTTGTTAAGAGAGGACTGCACATACACAGATAAACAGTCTTGGGAAGAGAGCTGCCTCAACTGCTTTGTAAAGAGAGAAGGTTGGTGAAGAGAAACACCTACACAGTCACTGGTGGGCAGGAGAGCTTTTGCTAAGATTAATAAAGATTTTAAAATTCTGCACAAAGCTATGGATACAGACTAGACCAAACGGAGAATTGAATCAATGACCTTAAAACTAATGAAAAAATTGTCATCTAAGAATAGTGTATCCTGAAGACTCTCCTTCAGATGTGAGGGAGAAATAAGGGCAATTCCAGACAAACAGAGCCTGAGGCGTTTGCCAATACTAGACCTTATAGAAATGTTGAAAGGAAGTGTCTTATGATTTTAAAAGAAGGAAAACCACAAAAAAATTGAACAAGAAGATAGACACAGAAAGAGAGTAAATGGTGGTAACAGATTCTCATATATCAATAATCACCCTAAATATAAATGGACTGAATTCACCAATCAAAAGGCACGTAGTGAAGGCCGGGCACGGTGGCTCGTGCTTGTAAGCTTCAGCCTATGAAGCGGCCGGGGCTTAGGGATCGTGGTTCGAGTCCCGCCTGGGGCCCGTAGCGAGACCTAGTTCCAAAAAAATAGCTGGGCATGGTGGTGCGCGCCTGTCATCCCAGCTACCTGGGAAGCTGAGGCTGGGAGTTGCTTGAGTCTGTGGTACCCCGGGCAATGAGAGCCTGCGGTTCCACGGGCAAAAACAGCGAGACCTAGTCTCAAAAACAAAAAACAAAAAACAAAACAAAAAAAAAAAAACCCAAAAAACAAAAGGCACGTAGTGACAATTTGGATCAGAAAACAAAACCCAACTTTATGTTGTCTCCAAGTGAAGTTGTCCAAGTTCTGTTGTCTCTTAGTTGCAAAGATAAATACAGTCTCAAGGTAGATGTTTAGAAACACTCCTACAAGTAAATGGGGCCCATTTTAAAAAGATGTGCACAGTCATATGTATAAGTATGCTACAGTTAACTAGCATGTTAAAAAAGTTAACCAAAGATGTACAGGGGTGGACATTATATAATGATTGGAAAGACATAATACTCAACAACAATGTATTTGCATTATATGAAGGAGCATCAAAATATATGACAAATATTAATGATTCTGAAAAAAAAGACATGGGCCACAACACAATCGTGGTAGGGGGCTTCAACATCCACTTTTATCAATGAATAAATCAGCCAGACAAGAATAAGGATCAGGAGGAGTGGAGGAAGCATTAACTTTAACAGACATGAGGATTCTAGGATGAAAGAGATTCTATATTTGATTGTAGTTATGCAATTACAGACAATGGCCACAATTCATCATGCTCTATACTTAAAGTTGATGACTAGTATATGAAAACAATATTCTAATAATTTTTTAAAGTGAAAAATAAGACTAAGATCAAAAGTGATTTTTGAGAATAGAATTTAGTGTATAAAAAGTGAGCATACTTTGCTTGACATGGTAGCTACACATCTAGAAAAGGTGTCAAATAAAATTTAAAATACTCTTATGGAACAATTTATCAAATTACTGTTTTTCAACTATTTTAAATATACATAACATTTTTAGAGCTAGGCACAGTAGTGTGCACCTGTAATCCCAGCACCTGGGAGCTGAGGCCACTTGAGTCTGAGAGTTCAAGACTACCCTGGGCAACGTAGCGAGATTTAGTCTCTAAAAAAATATAAAATAGAATAAAATATGTTTAATCCCATATTATCTTACTAGGGAAATTCTGAATATATAACAAATGTTCAGGGAATGAATTCTACAAACTTAAGATCCAGTCTTAGTACTTACTAATTTATGGCCAATTTTGTTTTATTTATAATTCATCTACTCTTTTCTGAGCTATTAAAAAACAAATTCTAGATATCATATAAACTCATTGATAAATATTTTAGTATATATTTCTAGTATAATGACCCTTTAAATAACCACAGTACCATCATCACACTTAAAAATAAAAACATCCCTAAGGTCGTCCCCTGCCAGAGTTCAAATATTTAATAGTCTCGTGAAAGTTGTAAACTTTTATTTTTAAAATTTGAATCAAAATCCAAGTAAGGACCACACATTACAACTGATAAACCTTCTGAATCCATTTTAAATTCCTTTTTATCATGATATACTTTATTTGTTGACTAATCTATATGTTTCCAGATATAAAAAATTCTGTTGTACAAATAACCATTCCTAATTTATTTGGGTTAGTCTTTATTTGGATTGTTTTACAATTATACTTTTAATATTTTAGTTTCATTTAACCTTTTTATAAAGTCATAGTTTGGTGACATAGTATTATCTCATATCAAGCTTGATATGGGTTTTGCATTTGGCAGTTTTTCCTGTTGCTTAACAGCACTATTTGAATACAATGACAAGTGTGAATCACTTACCATTGACTCGTCTGTTTTATCAGTGAAGTGCTCAGTCTTTTTTCACTTTCCAAAATTTTATCAATATTTTCAATCATGATATTTTTATATTTGATTCCTTGGTTTGTACATCGAGTTGCCATCTTGATTTTTATTGTACTTCATCTATAGACATGGGAATTATAGCACATTTTCTATAAATATAATCTATTATAACATTGTGCAAATTAGAACAAAAGTATTAAAAGTACATGTCACTTAATTTCAGTGTAAGGAATCAATTAAACCTCAAACTGTCCCACCTTAATCTTGCAAGAAATTTAAAAAAGGAAGGGGGCCAGGCATGGTGGTGCATGTCTGTAAGTGGCAGCCTAGGAAGCCATGGTCGGGGTTAGGGATCGCAGTTCAAGTCCTGCTGGGGGCATGTTGCAAGACCTAGTTCCAAAAAAATAACTGGGCATGATGGCACACGCCTGTAATCCCAGCTACCTGGGAAACTGAGGCTGGGGATTGCTTGAGTCTGTGGTACCCTAGGCAATGTGAGCCTGCGTTTCCACAGGCAAAAATAGTGAGATACAGTCTCAAAAAGAAAAGAAAAGGAGAGGGACAAGGAAAGATTATATCAATACATTGAATACATTCAATCAGCAGTGCAAGTGTTTAAAAAAATTATTTACATAGTCGTTTAAAAGAGCTGTTAGAGGTTCACAACAAAATTAGATGGAAAGTGAAGTTCCCACACACTCTTCCTGCCTTTCAAATGGATGGTTTCCTTCACTGTCAACATCTACACTAAATTAGCATTGTAAAATGGATGTTCCTACATCAGTGCATCATTATTATCCAAAGTAGATAAAAATTAAAAAAAATTGAACATAATATGATTAAAGTGAGGAAAATTGCTTACTACATCATGTTAGGATAATTAAATATCTAATGTCTGAACCCCACCTCATGACATACACAGAAGTATATTCCAATTAAATTAGACATAATAATTTTCATAAAGGCACAAAACAAAAAGCTGTCTGAGAAATCAGAATATTTTTATAGTAAGAGTGGAGATATTTTAAACTATTACGCCATGTATGAAAATGCAAATATAAAATTTTAAATAGTAAAAAAGTATCTTAATGATAGAGAAATGATAACCTGGGAGAAAGTTTTTCCAAAATATAAAACACAAAATGTTGTTATACAATATAGAATGAGTACTGCTATATAATGAGAAAAAACTAACCAACCTCTAAAAAAAAAATGAAAGTACCTAAAAAATTGTTAAAAGATGCACGAATGACTATATCTATGCTTACATAAGATGTTTACTATACATCAGAATCAGAGAAATGGAGATTTAAAAACCTATTAGTGCTGATTAAAGTAAAAATGTATATATAATTTGAACTTGCCAGCAGGCAGTCACAGGGCTGCCTGCACACCTGGGGTCCTGGGCTGTTGGAGCTCCTTTGCCAGCAGGGAGCCAAGGTGGTGAGGAGCTCCAGGTAGGCCCCCTTGTGCCCGGAGAGCCTGAGAAGGGGGCCTAGGTAGGGTTTTAGCCCCATCCACCAGCAGATGGTCACACGGGGCAGCCATCTGCAGCCCCATCTGTAGCTGAGCGGGCCGAGGCATGGTTTGGCCAAGCTCCTACTCCAACGGGGCTTGGGACTGCACCTGTCTGGTCGTCTGGGCCCCGCTGCCATGCAGGGAGGTACCAGTGTGCGGGGGGTGGGGAGGGGAGCCCCACTCTCACTCCAGCTAATCTTCAGGAGGAGGAAGAACATAAACAATACAAACCCCATCACAGAACAGGTGAGGGACCAGGTAAAAATCCAGTCCACAAGTCTCAGCTGGACACAGGAGATGGAATATCAAGAGAACCAGTGCATGCAAGACTGGGGAAACAGCTATGGAGACACGATGTCATGAATGCACACCTATGTGATCACCAGGTCTGGAAGAGCCAAGACCTCATTTCTGAGATGCCTTCTAGAAGAGCAAGGCTTCCCTCCCCACACCAAGGAAGTTCAAAGAATGGGGGCTTCGGCCCCACAGCAAAGATGCAAACTGAGGCAGATGAAATGATCTACAACGGCCATTCACAGATGTCTGTATCCACAGAGAAACTTCTTCACTGACACTGAGGGTGAGACCCCCTAAATCAGATGCCAGAACCATAAGATAAAGCAGCAAAACAACACAGAAGGGATTGGAGAAGACAGCCTGCAACAAGAAAACAGAGAGACCACAAATAAATAGAGTCTGGCTGCTCAATGCTCAACTGAAAACCTACCAGCATGTTCCACCTGGTCCCAAGAACACAGTCCCTCACCCAATGAAAGGACACTGCTGTAGGAAAGAAAGAGACTAATGGACTTAACACAGACTCACAAACAACAAAGAGAGGGGTTAGAGTGAACGGAGAGGGCGCCAGCAATGTTGTCAGTGTTTCTTGGTGATATGTCTTTATCACCAGAGGGAAGGGGAGGTATCCCAAAAACTATTTATGGAGGTTGTGGTTTAAAGAATAAAAATAAATTTAAAAAAATCATATAATTTGGAACCTGAAAATTTACTTTTAGGAATTTATCTTACAGTCTCACAAGAGTATGTGCGTATCTATGTATCTGCATAACTGTGTATTTAAAGATGGTTATCATTATTTAACAGTGGAAAACCAGGCATAATTTTAATGCCAATTCATATGAAAAATTTTAAACAAATTATGGTAGCATATAGTGGTTAAAAAATTGATAATTATAGGTCCAAGCTAACAAAAATGATTTGTAAGACGTAGTGTCATATTATAAAGTAAACTGCAGTTGCAGAATGACATTAAATAACTTACTGAAGATTTAGTATGGACAGGTACTGTTTTAAGGACTTCATACCTATTAGCTCATTTAATTCTCAAATTACCTTGTAAAATAGTATTCATAGTATCTTTCATTTTCTAAAAAAGAAAACTGAGACTGAGAAATCAGTAAATTGTCTGATGTTACACGTCTAGAAGAAAAGCAAGAATTCAGACTCAAGTTCCAGAGATAGTCTTTAGCAATTACATTAATAGTCCCAGTTTTGTGAGTTTAAAAAGTATATACAGGGGAGGGGCCACACACCCTTCAGATTCCACAGCCTCAGGAATGGGAGGCCTCAGGAAGGGTCCATGCTCTTAAACAGAGGATGCAAGGGGAGCAGGTAAGCTGCTCCTCTCTGGGGGAAGCTGGGGCAACCTGGCTACTGCCATGTGGCCCGGGACTCCGCCCTTTCCCCCCTACAGGTTGGGGAGGTGGGGGCTGGAAAACTGCCAGGGGTGGACTGGAGAGGAGTCCCCCTTTGGTTCATTCCCACCTCAGCCATTCCTCACCTCGAACGAGAAAAACAACATCTACAGTATACAGTTATACTGGAAGAGACAGAGAAATAAAGGATCTGAACACATCCATCACCTGATGAGTGATGGTCAGAAATGGTCGGAAATCCGAGACACAAGACGGTTGTGGATGAGAGTAAAGACATATCACCAAGAAACACTGACAACATTTCTGGTGCTGGGGCTAAACTCTCCACCCAGAGACACTTTCAACATGAACAAGGAGCTCCCCCATCTCAATGGGGGAACAAAGCCACAAAGAAGTGTCAGTAAGAAATGGGGAGAGCTGCCAGGCCTGGAGGCGCATGCCTGTAGGTGGCAGCTTAGGAAGTCACGGCCAGGGCCAGGGATTGCAGTTCAAGTCCTGCCAGGGGCACAGGGGCATGTAGTGAGACCTAGTTCCTCCTCCCCGCCCCAATAGCTGGGCAAGGTAGTGTGTGCCTGTAATCCCAGCTACCTGAGAAACTGAGGCTGGGGATTGCTTGAGTCTGTGGTACCCTGGGCAATGTGAACCTGTGGTTCCACAGGCAAAAATAGTGAGACCTAGTCTAAAAAAAAAAAAAAAAAAAAAAAAAAAAAAAAAAAAAAAAAAAAAAAAAAAAAAAAAAAAAAAAAAAAAAAAAAAAGAATAAAGGAAAGGATACTCACTGACATGCACAGAAGGGACACCTGCCCTAACGTTATTCATGGAGAACTGATCAGCTTGAACTACAGCCCCCCCCAGGAATGCAGAACTTCATCCAGGAGGACAGTGCTTCAGAAAGAACACAAAGAGAACAACAGTGAATGAGAAAGGAACTGGAATGATCAGAGGGGAGACCAGAGGAGGGGGAGGAGGGAGGGAGGGGGAGGACCATCCTTACAAACACGAGCTATGTATGCAAACAATAAGACAAATAAACATAAGTAAGTTAAAAAAGTACATATAATCATACATTACATATATATTACAAACATAAATATATCTATATATAACCTATATGAATTATAAATCCTGGAAGGCTATATACGAAACTGTCAAGATTGTTTACTTCAGAGGGATTTGACTACGATTATAAGAACCTCTCATATTTTACTTCATAAGTGAACATTAATTTCAAATGACATTAAAACTCTTGCTCCTTGGCAAGTGGTCAAATATACCTTAAAGCAGAACTCTGATCTTGCTGATTACAAGATCATGTAATTTACAGTTAATGTTTTGTGAGGAGCTTGCTGGATGGATATAGAGAAAAGGGACTGTAAGTAGTATTATGACTACTCCCTCAATATATATGTTCAAGTCCTAACTCCTGCTTCCTGTGAATGTGAAACATTCTTGGGTTTTTGCAGATATAATCAAGATAAACAGTTAATCTTTTTCATTTTTATTCTTTCCTTTTTCTCTCTTTTGACTGGTTAATGTTTTTCTTTTTACATTTTTAAATAATTTTATTTTGCAATTATCACACAACATTGGTCATGTTTGCATGGTTGTATTTACACCTTATTTCCCATCACACCCTCCCCATTCCCTTCCTTCCCCCCTCTGGTCACTCCAGCTCCTCTTGCTGCAAGCTGATGGTCTGTGTTTGGCCCATGGAACTTTTCTTTTTTGTTTTCAAACTATGTCCTTTCTTCCCCCTGGTTGCGGGACTTGTACTCCTGGACAGCAACAGATGAGGCTGCTCTGATCTTCAGGAATAGCTGAGGCCAATAGTCAGGCTGAGCATGTCGGGAACTTACAGGACAGGGCATGGTTTTTTAACCGAAGAGAAACATTTGTCTTGTTGAAACAATGTAACAGTTCACTCATTGGCATTTCATGTAGTTAAAAAATCTCTAAAAATGACTTTGTTGTTAGCATGGTATATTGTTACAGTGTACTTACAAGAGATTCAATAACATATTTTTTTCTACATTTAAACAGAATAATTTATAAATGTTGAACAAAATTTCTGTGAAGTCAGATGTAGTAACTGTTTACAGTAAACATATTTTTACATGATAGCTTTCTCATGGAGATATACTAGCATATTTTGACTGTATTGACTATGAGAATTCTTCCTAAGAAAATGTATAAATATAACATAAAACTTCTACCTGTAGTTGTTTTGTTAGGTACTGCGGTGTCATGCCTCATGGTGACCTGCAATTAATCACGTCCTTGTAAAAAATTCCCTCCCCTCGAGTGTGACTTGCTTTGAACTAAAAAAAGCAATCAGTTGTGCTGGGGATGCCCACATGGCAAGGAACTGCTATCCATTTCTAGGACCTGAGTGTGGCCTTCAGCCAGCAGTCATTAAAAAGCTACATCCTTTCCAAAGCTATAAGACCATGAATTCCTGAACTGCCTTGAAGCAGATTTCTCCCCAGAACCTCTAGAGGAAAATCTAGCCAGACTGCTCGATGACATTGTGAGACCTTGCACGGAGAACCTGGTTAAGCAGGCCCTGGATTCTCAGAAACTGAGATAACAAGCGTGTGCTGTTTTCAGGCCACTAAATTTGTGGGAATTTGTTACACATAATTAGAAAATGAAAATAGGCAAACTTACAATATTTTATTATGGAAAAATTCAAGCATATACAAATGTCTACATATTCATCGTCTAGTGTCTGGTCCTTGAATGACATAATTTTGTTCATTGTTTTGTTATAACAAAACCAATCATGGTTCATCATGAAAAGATACTATTTGAAGTGCTGATCGAGTGCTGGGTTATCATTTCACTTAAAGTGACAGTATCCTATGGACAACATTGAGTTACTACTCCTTCCCCATGTGCTATTTAAAAGAAATTGCAAGCATTGTATTATTTTAACCTGTAAATACTTGTTCATAAATTAAAAAATAAAATTAAGGGCCGGGTACGTGGCACATGCCTATAATCGCAGCCTACAAAACGCGAGGCCGAGGCTACGAACAGCTTGAGTCCATGGGTTTGAGACAGGCCCGGGGGTTTGAGATCTGCCTGGGTCAGCATAGCGAGACCTAGTCTCAAAATAGCTGGACATGGTGACACATGCCTGTAATCCTAGCTACCTGGGAGACTGAGGCTGGGGATCACTTGAGTCCATGGTACCCGGGCAACGTGAGCCTGCTGTTCCCCGGGCAACAAAGCGAGCCTAGTCTCAAAATAAATAAATAAATAAATAAATAAATAAATAAATAAATAAAAGCAATAACAACACACAAAAAATACGTTTATAGATCTAAAAATTTGGCTTCATTTTCCTTAAAAACAAAGCCACAGTACTAACCACCATTATCATATAGCAACCATCAAATAGTTTGTGTCATCGAAAACAAATCACAGTTGTTTTTCAATAGTTGTCTTATTTAACCAAAATCCATATATTACATTGGTTGGTGTGTCTTAAGTTGCTTTTAATCTACCAGTTTTTCTTAACTCTCCCAAACTTGAAATTTATTTGTTGAAGAAATTGGGTCATTTGTTTTGAAAGAGTTTTTCATATTTTGATTTTGCTGATTGCATTGCCACAGTATCATTTAGTATGCACACTGATATCTCTACTAACTGTAGTTCTAAATTCTCAGTTAGATTCAGGTTTGATGTTTTGGGACATCATACTTAAGACGTGTTGTGCATTACTTGTGTAATATCGGGACCCATGTTTTGTTTATAAAGTTAGGAGTTATCGGTAGGTATTTTGAGTCTGCCTCATTCATTATGAAAGTTCTCATCGACTTTGCACCTAAGTTTTTAATGAGTCATTAGCCTCATTATGACTGCCTACACTCATTATTTCATTTAGAATTACAAATGGTGATATTTTATTATCTCTTCCTCTTTTGTTAGGTAAAATACTTGTATAAAGATTTAAAAAAATCACGTTCTTTTGTCAACTATTTTGACTCCTCTGAGGTATAGTTCATACAGGAAAGCCTGAATAAATGCTTGACCCCTTTTATTTGTTAGTTTCCGGAGAAAGAAGGTAGATCTGTAGTATCTCCCCAAGTAGACCAATGAGGACTATGTCCCAAGTCCCTTCCCCAACTCCTCCATCTTCTGGCAGCATGGAGGAAATCACCAAGTTGAATGTACTTGATGTGTTACAGTCTACTGCAAATATTATTTATTTTGATGCACAAATTAGTCGTCAGAGACCAGTGGCAGCCTCTTAAAGTTGGCTCCTAGGGTCTTCTGATGTGAGCACAATTAGTTAGCTTCCTGTTTTTTTTTTTTTTTTTTTTTTTTTTTTTTTTTTTTTTTTTTTTTTTTTTTTTTTTTTTTTTTTTTTTTTTTTTTTTT